>JAUIMM010000200.1:61827500-61890000 GCA_031769625.1 Taudactylus pleione | reverse complement strand
AGATAAATCTGAGTCTTTGTTCTGGAAGCGTTTAGTGTTTTTGTGATCCCAGTAAAGTGTAGAGCAGTGATGGGCAATGACTGGCTTCACATACATACACATATATATATATATATATATATATATATATATATATATATATATATAAATAAATAAAAGAGATGTGAGGGTGGCTAAAGGTAGTTACAGAGATGTTCTTTCACTACTACTACTGAAATTAACGGATGGAGGTACTGGGTTGCCAATCAGTGATGTAGGGTGTAAAATGGTCTCTAAATCACGCAGCAAGCTCCTGAGTGGTCATGTGAATTGGTAAAGGATTCTTCAATTACTATTACAAAGTCACTTGTTCTCGAAATCAGTTCATGTGACCATACGCCACTTAGTAAACTGCTGTCGCTCAATAGTGCTGCACTACTATCTCTATAAATATTAATCTCACACCTAAAACAACAACATGCTCTTGCTAAATGAATTTCCTCTAAAACACCTTACCTTAATAAATTCAAAGTAGTGCAGGCAGTAGTAAACAGGAGCTAGAAGTAGCCGAGGCAAAACGTATTGCACAGCTTCTTTAAAACCTTCCCCTATAGACTGCAAACGAAGAAAAAAATATACAGTTACATTCAAGTCTTTTTCTGATCACAGTAATTAAAAACACACTGAATATAAATTTTATCGCACATGGAAGACCATACAAAAATAAGGTTAATAATGTGCTATCATAATTTAATCTCAATTATAATACAGACATTAAAAGTGGAACAAAGAAAGACAAAGCATGTCTTGATAAGCTGTAAAAGGGTGGTGACTGTCACTATCTAGCCTTTTCTAATAGCCAGATCAGCTTTCGTTTATCAGAAATTCACGGAGAAGTTTCTCACTGAATAAAGAAATTGTTGTTTAAGTCTGTTCCATTTCTATAGTCAAGGCGCATACTCAATAGATACACTGCAACACACTTTACTAAATGGTCTTTACTTGTATAAAATACATTTTCTTTATGCGTCTTATATCTGATACCATATTGGAGACCCCGTGGCTAAAGGTTGTGATAACAGGACGAGCACAGTATTCTTTCGGCAACAAAGCGGTCAGGTCAGGTTGATTTTATACATATGTTTGTAGTAAAGTTTATAAGTGGTTGAAGTTATCCGGGTTGTCCTGGGTGGAGCCAGCGTGACAAACGGCTTTACTCCTGCAGGTCCTCTAACAGATACATCAGTCTACCATAATTGAAGGATAACAGTTCTACAAAATCTGTTTAAATAGAGTGTAAATAGGGTGGCCTGTCCCAGCCATATAGTATCTTCAACAGTATTAACCGTTCTCACAACTCCATACCTTTTCCTAATTGGAAGATCTATATATTACCTTTTGCCCCAAGTGGATAAATTGACAAATAACCATTTGCCTACCATCACCTAATAGGGACTACAGATGAGAAAATCTATATGCATACTTACCGACTTTGGTGTCAGTTCGGCAGAGAGGGGGTGTGGCGGGCAAGAAAGTGGGTGGTGCGACCAAGAAAAACGTCATTCTATAGCGCCGGGCGGGACTACGATGACGCAAATTACCGCAAATAGCATCATTAGCCTCCCCAGACAGTCCACTTGTGCTCTATAAGTGAGAGCGGGTAGAGGGAAGGCCACGGGGGGCCCGTGAAGTACGAGCGACTTTACTACTTTTCCGGGAGAATATGTTATATTAGAATCAACAGCATGGGGACTGATATTAACTACAAGGATCAAAATTTCTGTATTGAATGTCGAAGCAGCTGAAATGCAAACCTTTGTATCTAGGGAAAATAACCACCATAGAGGATCACCCACATGAGAACCTCTGAGTAAATATGAAAACTAAGTATCATATGTACTGTAACTGTCAACGTGAACAGATACCAACATGAATCTCAGAGACTGAATCTCAGAATAGCATGAAGGATGTACTTTTATGATATAAAAAGAAAATCTTTGTATAAAACAATTGAATAAGCAACATTACATGGGCTCACCCACATTTGGACCCATTTCACTTTAAGGGATGTATTCAAGTAGGTGCGAAAAGTCCGGTTCTGCGGAAAAGTATCGCCGGTGACGTTATTTCGCCAGGCGAAAACTTATCCCCGTATTCAATTCCAAAGACTTTTCGCTGGTGCGGAAAGTCAATGCATTGGTACAGGCGGAAAAGATTCGCCTATGAAAGCTGTCGAAAAAAAAATACAGAATTCTGTTTTTGGGGTGCAAACTTGCGGGAACCACACTGCACCCTTGGGACAGCTCCTCAATGGTAAACTGTGTCAAAAAAACTAATACTAATAGAACAATGAAGCGCGATCTCGATATCAAATATTTATTAATATTCATATAAAATTGTATATATTATATGTATACATTTTATATATATATACACACACACACACACACACACACACACACACATATATATATAATGTCACAATGGGGAAAATTGTCTCCTCTAGATAAATCCTAACTTAGAATCCAAATGGATATTAGTTAGACTGAACATAATAAAAATAAATATTTAAAAAGAATATGACAACTGAACTTCGTTAACATATAAAATTCTGACACAAGAAAGATCAAATAATGTATCCAAAAGAAGTCCAGAATTATTGAGGTAAGATATTTGTTAATATCTGTAAATCCGTTAATATCTGTAAATCCGGATTAGTAAAGAAAACAAAATATCCGAAGCATAAGCACCTTAGATAGTTTGTTGCAATGGACTGATAGATAGCGAATATCTGTAAATTGTTTCAATGTAGCTAGCTCTTATTTGCTTCAATCCAATAATGAGTCAATACATATATATTATGGACATACTCCTCCAGGAGGGGAAAAATACTGCAAAATCACTTCCTGATGAAGCCGCTGATCTCTATACAGGCGGAGAAACGCGTAGAAGAATAGACGGCAGTAAGCTTTATACTGTCCATGTGATCACACTGTCCGTTGGTGTGCCGGCTCAGTCAGCCCGATATCCGTATTGCACATTGCCGCTGCGGAGAATACAGACGTACAGGTGTCTGACACATTGCCGCCGTGGAGACTACAGGTGTGCAGGCCTCCGAAGGATAGAGGAGACAAACCCGGTACTTTGTGCAGGCTCAGTCTACCTGACACCCTTATCAGCTATTGCTGCTGCAGAGAATACAAGTATACAAACCTCCGGATAACAGAGGGAGGAAAACCCGGTATTCGTTACAAACGTGAGTGCACCACGTATTGTCAAACAGCATACCTTTTCTATACGGACTGATTTTGCAGTATTTTACCCTCCTGGAGGAGTATGTCCATAATATATATGTATTGACTCATTATTGGATTGAAGCAAATACAGCGCAAATAAGAGCTAGCTACATTGAAACAATTTACAGATATTCGCTATCTATCAGTCCATTGCAACAAACTATCTAAGGTGTTTATACTTCGGATATTTTGTTTTCTTTACTCATACGGATTTACAGATATTAACAAATATCTTACCTCAATAATTCTGGACTTCTTTTGGATACATTATTTGATCTTTCTTGTGTCAGAACTGTATATGTTAACTAAGTTCAGTTATCATATTTTTTAAAATATTTATTTTTATTATGTTCAGTCTAACTAATATCCATTTGGTTTCTAAGTTAGGATTTATCTAGAGGAGGCAATTTTTCCCATTGTGACATTTTTATTATATATATATATACAATTTTATATGAATATTAATAAATATTTGATATTGAGATCGCGCTTCATTGTTCTATTAGTATTAGTTGTTGTCCATATCGACAGGTAAAGTACAGCCTGTCGTGATATTTGAAGCTGCAGTCTTTTGGTCTTTTTAAAAAACAGCTGTGTTTCATTTTATATTAATTTCAGCGCTAGACTGCTTGTTTTTGTGTCAAAAAAAGTTTAAAAAATACTTAACACCCCAAAAAAGTACTTTGAAAAAGGGGGCAAAAAAGTACAACGTTGGGGGGACAAACTTAAAAACTAGCGAAATAGACTCCGGGGGGGTCACCAAGTATGCCCCAGGTGTTTTTAAGTTTGCAGGTGTTTGCGGCAGGTGTATTTTTTACGTTTTTTAAAACTTCACTTTAGCAACTTTAAAATATGCTAGCACCCATTTTCATGTACTCCAAATTTGTTGGAACTACTTATTTTAAAAAAAAGGAAAAAAAAAAGAAAAAAGAAAAATTCTATTCTTCACCACTTGTGACGCTAATTAGCAGCTATTGAGAGCATTTAAGTACCCCAAATACCTTCAGCAGGCCTATTCGGGGGTATCTATAGTGCTCCCCAATATCAGTGCACCTTTTGGGTGGTGTCAGGTGGATTTCCCTAAATCGGACAGCACTTTTTGCCAGGTCCGAATTCGCTGGGTCCCGTTTTCGCAGATTTCTAATTGAATACGGGCAGAAGCGGGGACGAGCGCGATACTTTTTCCCACGGAAAACCAGCGATGTCGGCGAATAGTACGGGACTTTTCGCACCTAATTGAATTAGCCCTTAAGTTTGATATTTGACCTCTTATTCAAAATATTATGCTAATACAAAGAATACAATCCAATATTATAAAAATCATTATACTGCTATTGGTAAATTATTAGGAAGCAAAACAATCTTTAAAGTGCCCCGATAACCACCAGCCTCCCCCTGACAAATTTAAAGCATGTAACAGAAACTCAACATACATTAAATAAAACGCTTGTGTGAATCAATTGTCAGGGATGGAAACCTTCTATAAAGAATTCAGTATTTAAACATAGGGCCTGATTCAGAGATGTATGCACCAATGGTTTACATACATCTCAGGTGGTGTCAAAACTGTTCATGTGCAGTTCTAGTTCTGAAAGTTCGCACGCAGTGCCCCCAAACCACAGCATGAGAGTTTGCATGTCTAGGAAACCCTTATTTTGCACGCAGTAACATGAAGTGTTCAATTGCATACGCAACTGCGTACAACATCGCTAGGATTAGAGAGTGTGTCTGCAATCCATGCGAGCTTCAGGGTGGAGATTAGGAAGTGATTGCCAGAAAAATGGCATCTCATGGGCGTGTTATGGGAGTATCAAGGGTGTGTCTTCGATCACTGCTATGTTCCCAATTACACATCCACAGCATCAGAGGTGATGTTTGGAAGTACTTCAGATGAATAGCCTAAGTAACCGCTAGGCTACTACAAGTGCCAATGGTGCACCCGAGGGTTCACCGATGGTGGAGTGTTTACATTCAGCATCAAAATTGCACAGTGCCCGGAGCCTGTAAGTGGGCTGTTGTAAGCATATTTTAATGCCAAAGATATACCACGTGTTGGCCTGCATTTGTCAAGTCACTAATTTCAATAGTAAAATAAACGTACATTGAACAACAATGAACAAGGCATTCTCCTTTTTATTAAAACGCAACAGTATAAAGCATTTGGAATGCATGTAAAATCCTCACATACAGTATATGCAAGCAAAACTCAGTATTTTTCTTTATATTATTCAGACAAGCCGTTGAGATGCATTTCAAATATATAAGAAACAATTCACAAACAGTAAAAAAAAAAATGTTCGCGCCCTTAAGGTATGTACAGACAGACATCAATGTGCGTCTATACCAAGCAGCGGAAAATATTCACTTGGACACATTCAAAAGCATGTGTTTAAGTGATTTATATGTACTTTCAAATGTATTCCAAGCTTGGAATTTGATGGTTTATTCACATTGCAAACAAGCATTGAACAATTGCTAACTTAGGGTTCTATTCACTAAGCTTTGGAGAGAGAAAGTACCATCCAAACGGCTCCTAGATGTAATTTTTCAAACATAGCATGTAAACTGAGTTAGGAGCCGATTGGTTGGTACTTTCTCTCTCACAATTTTCTCTCTCCAAGTTTTCATGAATCCCCCCCCTCAATACCAAGCGTTGAGTTTGTAAGGTGTTTCTATTGACTCCAATACAGATAAATGATCAGCGAACAGCAGTATATACATGTTCCAATATACAAAACACAATGCAATTTATTTGGTGTCTAGAAATCCCCATGTGCATTACGACATGCATAACTGTACTGTGATAGGTGTTTTAAATATAAAAAATAATTTACTAACAAAAAGTAACATTCATGTATGAGTCCTAAATTAGAACATTTATTTTAACCATGGCCCAGGGTACCTGAAGCAGCTTCTAATTCCCTACTGTCCCACTCGATTACTGCGATCCGTTGACGAAGGACTATTAACAGTACCTAGAATCTCACGGAATTCGTCTGGGGGTCGAGCTTTCAGTTTTGTGGCTCCAACCTTATGGAACTCACTTCCCCGCACAGTTCGAGAGGCCTCCACTCTAGAATCCTTCAAAAATAGACTCAAGACTCACCTATTCACCCAAGCATTTCACTAATGTCCCTTGTTTAAGCTTGTTTTGTATTTTGTACTGTAAATATAAAGCACTTTGAGTCCTTCAGTAGAAAAGCGTTATATAAATAAAATTATTATTATTATTATTATTTATCCTGCAGGGAGTGATGTACCTGTAAATAAAGAGCAGCACCGGGCTTTGAAAGCTGACCAAGGAAGTGATCATGAAAACCTGGTCGGAGAATATCCTGAGCATAGGATTCATATGGGTCAAAGGCTAACTCCTGCAAACAAAGGGGAACACAGTGAGAATGAAGCCAGAATAAATCAGAATATATATAAAAAATTATACACCATAACCAATAGTTAATTCAATATGTAACAAAAATGAAAAATTACTCAGAAGCAACATCTGTACAAATGCAAGCCAATAACTACAAATATACGAGGCAAATTAGAAACAAATACAAATTAAGTACAAAGAAACCCCCAAAAAAACACACACAATAAATGTTAGTTAGATATTGCATGTACGCACACACACTGACAAACTGCATTTGACAAATCTATTCATCTGCCAAGTTAATCTTTTTAAACAAATTAGCTTTGTTATTCTAATAATATGGCTCCCCTAACGGTCAACAATGGAACATGAGCAATAAAGGTTAAATTTCCTCACATAAAATCATTGTTTTCATATGGAACATTAGAATAAATACACAAGCATATCTATATATCTATTAGAGATATACAGTACCAGTCAAAAGTTTGGACACACCTTCTCATTCAATGGTTTTTCTTTATTTAAATTATTTTCAACATAGTAGATTAATACTGAAGACATCAAAACTATGAAAGAACACATATGGAATACAGGTCGTACTATGCAGAGTGGCAGAAGATTGTCAGTCTGCTGTTTGAGGATGGCGTGGGCAGGGCGTTTTGGGCCCCTGGGTATGGGAGACGGAAGACCAGGATCTCGCCTCCTGCTGCATTAACATGATCGCAAGGATGGAATAAATATAATTTTTAATATTATTATATATATATATATATATATACATATACACACACACACATATATATGTATATACACACACACATACATATATACACACCCACACACACACTATCGCACATAAAATGGCTCCCTCTGCCAGTGATGGAATACTCATTATACAGGAAGAACAGAAGGACCAATAAGTATAGCAGAGAGGGGACGGACGGTGTATACACACACACACACACACACACACACACACACACGGGTGTGGCAGAATTTGACGACATTCTGAATGTTGACATGGACGGGGAGGTCGACATGTCACATCAGCATTGAAAATGTCCACAGGCAGCATGTAGAGTATTTGGCTGTCCTTTCCGGGGGCGGTTATGCCCAATTCTACCCCTAACCCAAACTAAAGCCTTACCTTAATCGTAAAATCATTTAAAAATCGCCTGTTGTCATTTTTTATCCTGAATGGTGACATTAGAAAGGTACACATGTACAATATGTATGTGATATACACTCTAAACTAGGGGTTTACAATAAGTGGCCCTACACATCCCAGAATGCTCTGCAACAGTTTTAGGAAAAATGGTCGGGAATTGCTCGGGAGAAATTGGAAGTTTCTAATTAGCTTAATTAGGAAGTAATTACTCACCTTCCGAAGCTGTGTCTTCTTCCTCCAGCTGCTGTGCAAGTATGTTGTGTAGTATGTGTGAGCATGTGTAATATGCAAGTATGTGTTAGTGTCTCTGTGACCCCCGAGTGTGAGAGTCCCCGGTGGCAGCAGGAGGGAGAATTACATCTGAGCAGAAAACCCTGTGTGCATATTTTTTTAAAATTAGATACTGTGGATATCGGAAGCGCGCATAACCACGTTAATCCACGGTAATCCAAATTTGAGCGGTTCAAACCTTGCTTCCAATTGAATATGCCCCTATGTATTTAAACTGGCGCCGTGGTGCTGACACAGATTTAATGCTACTTAGATCATTTTACCCATGCGGGTGTTACAACTTTAAACATGCTGTTACAATTTTAACAACTCTTTGAGAGTAATGCTGGGCATACACTACCAGATAAAATGCCTGTCAGACCGACAGACATTTTATCTGGCAGCCTGCCAGCCGCAGAAGTCGCCGGCATACACTGTGAGAGAAATCTCACAGTGTATAGCCCGACATCCGCGCTCCGCCCCCGGGGGCGGAGACATTTCCCTGAACATAGGAAATGTCTGTCTGTCGGCTGCGCTGGGCATACACTGCCCGATGCGGCCGACAGTTTACCCTCTAAATATCGCATCGGACAGGCATGCTGGACAATCCAGCATGCCCGACCGAGCAATATTTAACCCTCGGTCGCCCCCCCACACGCTCCAATTATCGCGGCGATCCGCCGATATCGGGCGGATCGTCCCGATAATTGTAGCGTGTATGGCCAGCATTACTTATTTTGTTTATTAAAGTTTTTTTTTAAATGTAAACGTTATCATGTAATGGTCTATTTATAAGACGCATATGTTGCATATCTGAAGTTTTTATGAGGATTGAACAGCAAGCTAGGAGGAGATTCCTTTCAGTAATTTCTGGTAAGCTGTATATTATACCTTTTTGGTATGAGGTTATGCACTACAGCACTTTACATATCATACTTATCACATTGTGATCTTTAAGTTACTTCACTACTGGGTGCGTCTTTTCCATTTCTAGAATACCAGAATGTCAAAAAGTAGAAAGGTGGCTACATTATGCTGACCCTCACTTAAATCAAGTGAGCAGAACCTTAGTGATTTATACTTTAGATTTAATTTTGAATGTATTACACAATATATTATTTACATTTTTACCCTGTGACAAACTGCGCCAGATAAAGGTTTCCTGTATTGACTAATTTCTATAAGGGGACCAGAGGATCCCTACATTCCCTATTCCAGGCTGTACGGAGATTTGTTTTTTAGTTCAAGGGGGCGTGGTACCAGTCCTTCAACTGACATTATCTTAGTGCTATATAAATAAAAAATCATCAGTATAATGTATATGCAGCACTGCGTTCAAATCCAGCCACCTACCTAGGCTTCTTCCCACATACTTTTATATAAATTGGTATTGCTAGGTGCCATTTACAGTATCCAGTATATTTACTATCCAGCCCGTTGTCAAAGCAGCTGATTAGGTAAGGGCGTGTCCTCGTTGTCATGCAGCTACTGTTGTACAAGCCAACTTAGTATCAGCTCAAACACAACGTGTGTATACATGGGGCTCACCCCGATCTCGCAAATTTTTGCGTGTAGCTGCGATCAAAAATGTGCGAGTGTGGCTGTACCCAAGTGCAGCATACAGCCACACTTACTTGTACCGTAAGGAACTTGCTCCTAATTGGATCGAGCCCATGGTCTCAAATCTGATGTTATCAGACGTAACCGCTGTAGAGCCGAACACCACACCACAGAAAGGAATAAGTATTACCATTTAACTGTATTTAGACTGCACTTCATAAAAAATATAGGATTTTATTACCACTACACACCAGAAAAATAATTAAGACCATAATTCTAAACACAAATTTATAGTAATCCCTGCATCATATAGTAAACTTATATTGGGACGCAGTTATTATACCTACAGCCGACATCACGGCTGACAAAATCCCAGCGCCGGAATGCCACTACCCTGCCAGAAGACCGGCGCCAGACTCCCGATAGTAGTGGAGAGGCGCCACAGGGGGGGGGTTAGGTTTAGGATGCCTGCACAGAGGGTTGGGTTGAGAAGGGGGGGGATTACCATACCTACCGCACCCTTGTCGAGATCCTCCGCATCAGGGTGCCGCTGTTGGTATATTGACAGCAGGCATCCCGACTGCCGGGTTTTCATACCGATTCCCTTATAATATTCTATTAATCCCCACATTATATAATAACATTATCAATAGAATACATAATAATACCTGCATCATATAGTAACCTTATTGAGTTATTAATCCATGAAAATCGCTATTTTATAATCAGTGATTGCACTGAGAGAAGGGAACCCTCACTTTAAGAAATTGGAGTCCTAATCCATTGTTTCTGGGTCCCTTCACATATTATGAGGAGTGAGGGCAGACAGTAGCTGGAGCAGTACTGGGGGGGGGGGCAAGGAGGGGGTTAGGGGCAGTTAGAACTAGGGGTAGGAAGGGGGGCAGGTTAGATAGCTGACAGTACTGGGGGGCAAGGATGAAGTTAGGGGGAGGGGGTCAGGATAGCAGTTGGGGCAGCCCTGAGGGTAGGGAGAAGCGGAGTGTAGATAGCAGCTGGGACAGTACGGGGGGCAGTGAGGTGGTACGGGTAGATAGCAGCTAGGTCAGTACTTGGGGCAAGGAGGGGGTTAAGGGCAGGCAGAATTAGAGTAGGGAGGGGGGGGTAAGGGCTAGATGGCAGCTGGCACAGTACTGGGAGGCAAAGATGGGGTTAAGATAGCAGCTGGGGTAGCACTGGGGGTAGGGAGGGCGCAAGTGTAGATAGCTGGGGTAGTATGGGTAGACACCTGGCGCAGTACTGGGGGCAAGAAAGAGGTTAGGGGCAGGCAGTACTGCGGGTAGGGAGGGGGTAAGGGTAGATAGCAGCTAGGTCAGTACTAGGGGCAAGGAGGGGGTAAAGGGCAGGCAGAATTCGGGTAGGGAGGGGGGTAAGGTTAGATAGCAGCTGGAACAGTACTGGGGGTGCAAGGATGGGATTAGGAAAGCAGCTGGGGCAGCCCTGGGGGTAGGGAGGGCGCAAGTGTAGATAGCAGCTGGGGCCGTACGGGGGGCACGGGTAGATAGCAGCTGGCGCAGTACTGGGGGCAAGAAAGAGGTTAGGGGCAGGCATTACTGGGGGTAGGGAGGTGGTAAGGGTAGATAGCAACTAGGACAGTACTTGGGGCCAATCTGCAGATGATGGTCGTTCATACACACTGAATGACCATCATCTGCATGCTGCAGCGGGTCAGACTGGAGGCGGGTAGGGGGTATGGCCTAATCGTGGAAGGCGTGGCCACGCCCCCTTAAAAAAATAAGAGTTATGGTATGACATACCTTTGTTAACTCTTTTTCTTCGAGGTCCATGGGGTCCACAGCCAATACGTTGGGGTATGAATCCCGGTCACCAAACAATTAATACAAACGAGCTCTCTGCTCCCAGGATGCACCGGGTCCCTCCTCATATACCCCACCCCCTGCCTCAGGTATCCAGTTCTTCCTGTTTGGTGTGTACACCACATAGACCGGGGGTCCTGAATTGGGAGGCCGACTTTCTCAGTCGGCAGGAGATAAATGCAGGAGAGTGGGCCCTACATCCACAGGTTTATCGGAACCTCGTGGACAGGTGGGGTCTACCAGAAATAGATCTGAATGTGTCAAGAAGGAGCAACAAGGTTCCCAGGTACGGATCCTGGACCAGAGATCCGAGAGCCGAATTTGTAGACGCACTGGCACTAAAGTGGCGTTACAAGCTGGTATATTTGTTCCCCCCGTTTGCTCTTCTTCCCAGAGTCGTCTTAAAGATCAAACAAGAGGGCAGTACCGTGATATTAATAGCCCGGGCATGTCCGAGACGGCATTGGTTCACAGATCTACAGTCTCCCCCCACCCTCTCGGCACCCCTGTGTATGGGCGATCGCTGATCTCCCGTACACATTTGCCGATGGACAGATATGTCTGCAGAAATATCTGCTCAACAACATTGTTCACAGACATATTGTCTGTACACAATGGCCGACGGGGGCACGATATATTGGCCGATCAATTGATTGGCCAATATATCGGCCAGTGTGTATCCTGCATAAGAGTCAAGGTTTAACGAGGAAAAACAAGTTAAAAGTGCATATAGTTAACGAGATCATTGTGGTATAAGATACTGTACAAAGATAGCAAGTTGTACCTCCCCAGTGTGCTCTGGGGAGGTACAAATTCAGCAATCTCTGATGTTTACATATCTGGACACATATACATACTCTGTCAGCCAGTTAGATCACTCTGAAAAAGTATCTAACTTGAATGAAGCAGGATTCCAGAAGTTTTCTCTTTAAAAAACATCACATGTTGTCACATGTGTATATTAACAATATATCAGTACAATCTTACCTCTGCTAAGTCCTCAAAGCAGCTTCCTACTAATGGATGAGGACTGCCATCATCTGTCATTTCCACGGTGTCTTCAATAAGGCCAAGTAGCTTCACACTAAGTTCATGGATATCAATGATTCGACTAAATATATTTTCTACATCCTAAAGAAAACATTTATTGATGTTACAACAGTGTGCAGCAGTAAGCAGTTGTGCAGATAGTTTGGTATTGTACTGGAAAAAGAGAATACATTTTCTTTGCGAATAAAAATTACCACAACTAAAAAAGGAGCCTTAGAGCACAAAGCATAAAGAATACAATACTATATATACTCACTCCTAAACCCACACACTGAGCATCTCTTCCTTACAGCATTGTAATGTACATGGAGAAAATAATAATATGCTGACTAAATACTCAAGCACGGTTTGCAATGTACCATCAGGATTAATGGTACTGAGGCCTAAATGAGAAGATATTTGCCACTATTTTTAATAATTAGTAATTTAAATGGGAAATATCATGTGTATCACAAGCCTGCAGCTTATCCTCTGAATGCGATGTGTTTCATGTCTGACAGACATTTTAGTGCGTGCAAAATCATTAAATAAGGTGATAGGAGTATTAACAACTTTGATAGTTTCATGTGCCCTGGCGGCAGGCTTCGGTTTCTTATGTTCCAAAAGAATGAAGCCAACAACTTTTCTCTTATACGGGCCATACATCTACACACAGATTCCCTATTTTGCCGATGCCAACTGGGAGACCGATCTGCGGTTTGCCGGGGTTTGGCAAAATTATAGTTAATAATCCCAGACTCACCAATTCCAATAATTTTAGGATTGGAATGGACATTGTCCGACATGTTGGATTTTTCCGATCCCCCCCGATCTAGTCTTCGGCAAAACAGGGAACTGCCCTGATAGCTGCCTGGTGTATGGGCCCTATGAGTTTGTCCTCTATATTGAGATGGCTGACGTTGACCCTTTGGTATGAAAAGATCCTACTGAAAAATTGTTCAACTAGTAAGCCATGGAAAAGCTGTTGGAAATTAAGAGATATGGTAAGAACTATTTTTTCGAAGTCCATAGGGTCCACAGGGAATACCATGGGGTGTACTTAGTTGGAGTGAGCCGTGCACCAAACAGTTGAAGCTTTAGCTCCCAGCACGCACCGGCCCCCTTCCACATATATCCCACCCCCAGCCACAGGCAGCCAGTTTTGTAAGCAAGCCCAAGGCAGGAGTAGGAGAGAGGAGAACGTAGAACGATCTACACAAGAAACACTTACAAAATATGAGGGAATCAGTGAGCGAGAGAAAAATACCCAATGAAGCCAGGTGAGCCAGGGTGGGCACTCTGTGGCCCCTAAAGACTTTGAAGAAATTAGTTAGCAAGGGTAAATTCTTACCTGTAACTCTTAATTTCTTCTTCTTTAGGGTCCATACGGGGTCCACAGAGATTACAATGGGGAAGTCCTCAAGCAGTTTCCCCTAAGGGTGGGGACGCTCCTGAGCAGAAAGGAGAATCCTGCGCCCAAAGGAAGCATCCTGAGAGGCAAAAGTCTCAAAAGGAAGGTGTGGACGGAAGCCCACGTGGCCGCCGTGTACATGTGTCTAGAAAAAGCGCCACGGCAAACTGGACATGAAGGTCCAACAAACCGGAACCACATTCTCTTCAATCAAAATGAAAACCCCGGGATACCACTTATGCAAGGTAACCATCCGGGTACTGAGGACAGCTCTGTCCTAGATGAGAAGTAAAAATAAAAAGCAAGCAACCCCTAAAACTATATGGTTATAACATCTGGGTGAACACCGTTAAAAATAAGAGTGCTAAGCTCTGTGATAGATGTTGGCTGAGGAAGGCTTCCTCGCCCCAAGCATCGTCCTCACCACAAAGCTAGAGAAACTTTTGGCTCTTAAGAGGGATAACTCAAGAGCCACGTCAGACAGACAAGGGAGGTACGAGTGCAGACAAGGACCTGTGCGAACAGGTCTGGCCATAGAGGAAGTGGACAAGGAGTGTATATGGAAAGACTCCATAGATCGGTGAACCAGTGGCGTCTGGGTAAGGCTGGATATATCAGTATCACTGTGCAACCTTCCTGCTTGAATTTCCGGAGAACCCATGGGCGGAAGGAAATTGGTGGAAACAGGTATGCAAGAATGAAATTCGATCGCACTGCCAGAGCATCCACGAAAGCTGCTGAGGGGTCTCTGGTCCTGGACCCATACCTGGGGACCTTGTGGTTGTGATGTGAGGCTATGAGGTTTATGTCTGCTAGGCCCCATTTGTTCACCAGGAGTTGAAAGACATCGTGGTGAAGATCCCATTCTCCTGCGCGAGGACTCTGGGGGTGAATACTGCAGAGAATGCTGGGAGATCACGTTCAGCCCACATTAAGATGTTTGCTACTTCTCGCATGGCTGTCCGACTTTGCGTGCCTCCCTGATAGTTGAGGTAGGCAACTCTGGCTGCATTGTCGGATTGGATTTGGAACGGCCTGCCCTGGAGTAGGTGTCACGCCTGTGACTGTGCCAAGATTAAGAGGTCGTCTAGGTATGGCAGGATTCTGACTCCCTGACGCCTCAGGTAGGCTGTCATAACTGCCATTATTTTGGTAAAGACCTGAGGGGCAGTCGACAGACCAAATGGCAGTGTCTGAAACTGGTAATGTCGCTGCAGAACAGCAAACCGTAGAAATCATTGGTGGGATGGCGTAATAGGCACATGTAGATATGCATCCTGAATGTCCAGGGAAACCATAAAATACCCAGGTTCCATTGCCAGAACAATAGCCTGTAGAGTTTCCATACGGAACTTGGGTACTCGGATAAACCCGTTGAGGGGCTTGAGATTCAGAATAGGCCAATGAGACCCATTCTGCTTCTGAATCAAAGAGAGTGGAATACAAACCAGTTCCTCGAAGAAACAGGTATTACCACGCCTGAACTTAGCAGGGAGTGATCGGCTTCCTCAAAGGCCTGGGCTTTGATGGGGTCTGATGGAAGACCTGTACAAAAAAATTGCTGGGGAAAACGTCTCTGGAAGGCGACAGTGTATCTATGAGAGACCACTTTTCTGACCCAGGCGTCTGTGGTTGTCTGATGCCATGAGTCGGAGAACCGCAGAAGTCGGCCTCCCATGCTGGGATCCCCCAGGAGGTGGCCCGCCCCATCAGGCATTTGTCGTAAGACTTAGGATCTGGATGTCTGGCCGCCCAAGGCTGCTTAGATCTAGACTTGGTCTTGTTCAAAGCAGGCTGCATTTGAAAAGACTGTCCTTTTGCCTTACCTTGAGGAGGAAAGGCCCAAAAGGAAGACCTATTAGGCTTAGGAGTAGCTGCTGACGGCAAAAAAGCAGATTTTGAGGCTGCCATAGTATCCAATATCTTGTCCAACTCTGCGCCAAACAATACGTTGCCAAAGAAAGGCAAGGATTCGAGGGCCTTCTCAGAATCCGAGTCTGCTGTACAGGATCATAGTCAAAGGACTATGCGTGCGACTACCGAGGTCACAGTATCATGCGCAGCTTCTTCCAAATAAGAGGCCGCCTCCCGAATATGGGAGATGAAGGCCAGTTGCTCCCTGGTAGAGTCTGATGACATGCTGTCTTCCACTGCATTCTTCCATCCTTCAATAGTCTTAGCTACCCATGCTGTGGCCCTAGCCGGCCTAGTAATAGCGCTGAAAACGAGTAAACAGACTTAAGACAAGTCTATATGTAGCATCCTTAAGGGAGTATGCAGATGGTATAGGCAACGTAGAGCTATTAACTAAACGTGCCACTTGAGAATTCACCATAGGAGAGACTTCCCATTTAGTACACTCACCAGGTGGGAGAGGGTAAAAAAGACGCTAGTCTTCTTGGAATCTGGAACAGTTTGTTAGAATATTACATGCTTACCCCATAAGATCAGTAAGCTGTTCTGATTGAGGGAACTCAGCCTTAGCCACCTTTTGTCGTTTAAACACCGGGACGTTAGGCTTAGGAGCAGATTCCTTATCCTCTATATTCAAGATTGATTTAACCGTCCATACTAGAGAAGGAACATCCACTATCGAATGACGGGCCGCCTCACCTGAGGGGGACCCTGGAAGAGAACCCTGTGCATCATCTGCCTCCTCAGATGAATTGTCAGAATTTGAAAGCTGGGCAGACCGAAATAATATAGGCCGCCTATTTGCTTTGGTGGCTAACTGTGTGTCCGTTTGTAAAATATCTTGCTGAAAGGCAGCAGACGTATGAGCCATATCCTGAGCTGGGTGGGCATAAGCATCCATCCAGGAAGAATGCATAGGGAGGTACTAGCCTAGCAGGCGCTGATAAGCGAACCACTAACTTAGTCATAAGCTGTGCAAAGGAGGACACCCGAGGTGGCTCCTGCACTGGTACTGGTAAGTTAATCTGGAGATGAGGTACATGATAATTAGCACACTGACCATCCTGCACAATATCCTGAAAAGACAAGCCTGATGAACAGGTTATGCATGTAACTAGCACAGGGGCCGAAACTTCCTGTTTACCCTTGCCCTTGGAAGACATAGAAATACCAGTAAACTTCCCCTCCTTTTGCTCCTCCGCTCTTCCTTTCAGTGACGAGGAGCGGGAAACTGATGCCGCCTGCGCTGGGAGTGGGACTCGCTGTATCAGAGTGGACTTTGTAATCAGTATGTATACATATATGACATGCACTATTTTGCAAGATGAGATGGCTTTGTTTTATTGCTCTTTTCTACTAAAGATGTGAATATTTTCTAAGGTGGGGTGTTTTTCTTTTGTTGCGGTTTTTGCAAGCAATAAGTTGATATATATAATATATATATATATTAAGTATGTATTGTACAATAATAAATGGATTAATTAGAACCTGTGCACGGTGTCTTGTACAGTGCTTGTTTATATATAATAACATAAATGACCAACATTGAATACAACTACTTTATTGTGGGGGGGGGGGAGTGTTGTGTAGCTTTGCCTAGGGCGCCTGCGAAAATCGCATCGGCCCTGGGTAGTAGGAGCAGTCACGCAGGCGTCCATTAGGACGCTCAGCGTGACTCGCTCAAAAACAAAGTAAAAACTTTAAAACATAAATAAAAGCTTGGGACTATAACACAGCCCCACTGTTCGCGATGGTGTGACTGCTTCTGCCAGCACCCAACTAAAAAACTGTCTGCCTGTGGCTGGGGTTTATGTGGAGGAGGGCCGATGCATCCTGGGAGCTAAAGCTTTAACTGTTTGGTGCACGGCTCACTCCAACCAACTACACCCCATGGTAATCCCTGTGGACCCCCTATGGACCCTGAAGAAGAAAAATAATAAAAGAAGGATGTCTTGTAGATTCATGTGTTAAGATGTTTTTCTGTTTTTCATATCCTTAGATTATTACATCTGGATCTATCATCAGTATATTCTAGATGTAATAATACATGTGCATTATTGTATGTTATGTAACTGTGTTATATGGGTTCCATGAATTTATAAAACCAAGTGATGTCATAGTTGCAAGTTTTGAAGAGTATGAATGTGTGACCACATCACCCAAATTTCTTTAGCAATTCTAGTAACTGTAGCCCAGGAATCGGAATGTTATACCGCCGGACGTGAAATACAGACGCCGAAAGACCGGCATATGGAGATCCCGACAGGGTAAACATAAAGGCTATCCCTAACCCTCTCCCCCCTCCTAACCCACCCTTAGGGGTGCCTGACCCTAACCTCCCTCCAGGGGTGCCTAAACCTAACCCCCCCCCCCGCACCCTAACCCTCCCAGGGCGGTGCCTAGCCCTAACGTCCCCCCAGGGGTGGCTGACCCTAACCCCCTCTTCCCCTAGCCTATCCCTCCGAGGGGGGGGGGTGCCTAATCCTAAATCCCCCCGGGAGACCCTAAACCTAAGAACCCAACCTCAGCTATCCGCTCCCGACACCAGTCTTACCCACGATCGGTATGCCGGGCGTAGGGATCTCGGCGTGGGGCTAATGATAGGCATCTGTATTTAGATGCCTATCATTAGTCCCATGGTGGGATTTCACTGTCGGGAAGCCGACGGTCGGCATTTCGACTACCGGCTTCCTGACTACATATCGTAGCCCATGTAAGTCTGCTTGAAAATTGGCTGGTCTCTTGTCAAAAATATTTTTACAAGTTTGGTTTATTCAGCCGCAGCCTATATCTAAGAAATCTCTTGGGAGCGATGAGAAGTAGTACAGGTGAGTCTCCCATATCCAAAATGCTTGGGACACGGGTATTTTGGATAATGGAATATTCCGTATTTTGGAATATTTGCATATCATAATGAAATATCTTGGGAATGGGACCCCAATATACAGTGGTGGCCAAAATTGTGGACACTTTTTGAAATATTAATGTTTTTCAAATTCGAATGCTTATAAAAACTATTACAGATCATGCAGTGTAATGATTCATATATCAAATGAAAGGAAATATAATGCTTTATTCAACACATTAAACAGAGGTCAAATATTTGCATTACAATGGAAGTTATGCAGTGAAAACAACACTTAAGATAGTAAAATCATAAGTACACAGATATTTTCACCCTATCAGTATTTCGTTGGGTATCCTTTATTTTTCAAGACAGCAGCACAGCAACGTGGCATTGAGCCAACCAATGTTTGAGCTCTTCCTTCTTTATTATGTGGTGCCCTGTGACAATTATAGCCTCAATTAATTGTCTTTTATTGGATGGACGCCTCAGATGTACCAGTTTTTTCAAACGGAAACACAAATGTTCTATGGGATTCAGGTCTGGGCTGTTTCCTGGCCATCCCAGCACCTGTACGTCATTCTCCGTGAACCACTGTTTACATATCCGTGCAGTGTGGCAGGGAGCTGAATCCTGTTGGAAAAAAATGGTGCTTTATCTGGAAAAAGATCCCTGATAGAAGGTAGAAGTTTTGGTTGTCAGATGGTGTCAATGTACTTTCTGCTGTTCAGTGTGCCATCTATGACATAAATGCAGCCTACAGCATCTGCTGTCATACATGCCCAGATCATAACACTTATAGGATTCTTTGTTGTCGCTTGAATGCAATCTGGATGTACCTCTTCCCCGATGCGACGTCTCACATATTTTCTCCCATCACTACCAAATATGAATATCTTAGTTTTGTCACTCCATATCACTTGTTTCCACTGACCTTCTGTCCATGCAATGTGTTCTTTTGCCCACTGTATTAGTTTCTGCCGATGCTTTTTATTCAGCAATGGCTTTTTTCGGGGAATCCTACCTTTTAGGCCAACCTCCGTTAGTCTTCTCCGTACCGTTCTTGCACTGACAAAAACACCAGTTGCACTCAGTTCACTGCTAATGGCAGCGATGACATCCATCTGTCCCTGGCGCAAATTCGTCTTATTCTCCTATCAACAGCTGTTGTGAACTTTTTCCGGCCTTTTCCTTCTTTGTTCTGTATAGATTGTGTTTCCTGACAGCGCAAACAAAACTTTCGTACTCCTGATGTTGTCACATTCCCACCAACGTCTCTCACAATTGCTGCATAAGAAAGACTATTTTCACATAACACCACAATCCTGGATCTCTTCCTGGGTGACCAGTCACCACTTTGCCTGGACGACATTGTTGTATTTATTTTTTACACAGTCAATAGCATTAAACAATACAAACATCCAACGTAATTGCACTTCAGTAACCAACTTTATTCTGCAAAATGAAACAGCCAAACTGACCTTTCCCTCCTCTGAACATGAACTCGCACCTGCTCATAAACGACAGCTAATTGGTCCTCAGAATGACGATTCTGATTGGCTGGTAGTAGCTGTTACTACAATCCGCTTCTTGAATCTCATGCATCTGTGCTTCTTTGTCTGACTGAAAGTAGCATAACTTCCCTTGTAATGCAAATATTTGACCTCTGTTTATTGTGTTGAATTCAGCATTAAATTTCCTTTCATTTGATATATGAATCATTGCACTGGGTGAATTAAAACAGTTTTTATAAGCATTAAAAGTTGAAAAACATTCAAATTTCAAAATGTGTCCGCAATTGTGGCCACCAGCCTACATACAGAATGCATTTATGTGTTATATACACCTTATACACAGGTCATTTTATACAATATTTTCAATAATTTTGTGGCTCACGCAAAGTTTGTGTACAGAAATGAAATTAATTTATGTTTCATATACACCTTATACACACAGCCTGAAGGTAATTGTATACAATATTTTTGATAATTTGTGCCTTAGACAGTGTGTGTACATGGACCATCAAAAATCAAAGGTTTCATTATCTCAGTCATGTCAGAATTATTCCGTATTTCAGAATATTTGGATATGGGAGACTCAACCTGTATTTAAGAAAATGGTTTGACAAACCTAGCCTTAGTGCTCTAAAAGTTGTGGTATAATTGTATCCCTAGATAGATAGATAGATAGATAGATAGATAGATAGATAGATAGATAGATATAGTGGGATATCTTAATCTAATTTAGGGGCCTTTCATCATCACTTATTTTTCACAAAAGCATGTGAAAATTTAAATTTTTCACATACTTTTGTAAAAAATAAGTGTCAGGGCTATTTATCAAGTTTTGAAAAAGCATTTTTTTCGGAACTTGATGGGTGTTACTGAACGCCACTTTCAGATGGCGTCCAGCCCCTGATAACCTTCGCAGCCAGCCATGCAGGATTGAGGAAATCCTTGTGGATACCTCAGCTGCAGGGGAAAAGTATCACTTTCCCGTAAAGCTGACTCCGTAAAAAGAGCAGTTTTTCGGAAGTGATATTTTTCTGAGGGAGGTATGATGAATGCATCTAAAACATCTTTTAAACTCGCAGCAAGTTTAAAACATAATGATCACTAATGATAATTATGGCATGATGAATAGGCCCCTTAATATGGTATCTCACTACATCTCAATTTGGTATTTTAATACAAACATTGGGCCATAATTACATACCATAAACGGTGAACTCAACCTACAATGCAAGTTGGTTTAAGTTAACTGGATAAAAATAAAACACAATCAGGTACCACCCAAAAACAGCCTCCTTGGACGCAAAAGTGTCAAAACTGTAGAATTTGTCAACAATACCAGGCTTAGCAACAGCCTGAACCAGTGCCCGACTTCATCGGACACTTAACATAAACTGGGTCAGGTGGGGTATAGAGGGGGGGAGGAGCCTGTTTCAAATCTATTCAGATTTAAAGTGTCAGGCTTCACATACCACTGACTGTACCCCCAGTGGACAATTTGTAAAACATAACCAAACTGGTTTAAATGTATAAATCGCAGGAGCCAATTTGGGCTCCATTTAACTTTTTTATGTTGACTAATAATAATACACATGTATCTATAAAAGTTTCAGGAGCCAACTAGGCACGCCGAACAGCGATTTAGTGTATTCCGATTAGATTGGGCTTGCTTTGTGCAAGCAAGATGCTCACATTTTGGCCAATTATCCGATATCGCTGCATGTGTGAACAGCTTTTACCTGACAACTGCTTTCACTCAAACATACTCAATTGTGTTGAAATATGGAATACTTGTGATTTGTAGTATTTTTAGATAAAGCAACTTTTAATTTGAGCTTTAGTGATCCTTTTACATCATGGACCAGGTGTATAAAAATAAACAGATTGTCAGAGAAACGGGGTCTGAATGGTAATAAAAAATGTAAAATAATTGCTTCAAGTCAAGTACTATTCTATAAACACTTTTAAATAATCCAAACCTTTTCCAACAGGCAAATACAGCAAAATCTTATTATTAAGAATGTTCTTTTAAATACAAATTAAAAGCCAATGAATGCTGCAAAACAGTACAAAAAACACATACTCTATAGTAAAAGAAGATTTAATACAATAAAAGATGAAAACTCACATGAGTTGAAAAGAGTTTTGTGTTGGATGCAAAAGGTTCTCTGAATACTTTGATAATGAGGTTCAGCTCCCTTATATATTGTCTAACTTCTGCCATAAAGGACTTAACTAGGTCGTAGTATGTTTGTTCCCCTAAAGTGGAAGGCTCCTCATCAGCCAAGGACAATACACTTATGTCTTCTTCATCTTGATGGAACATATCCATCAATACCTGTGGAAAAGAATTGTTGAGCAGCTTGAGTACTAGACAAAAATATAAAAATGCTTAAAAAAACAAAACAAAACAAAAACAAAACATGTATATGCATGTTCCATGTATATATGCATAGGTAAAAGGAACACCAAACAACAAGAGATATGGTAAGAACTTACCTTTGTTATCTCTGTTTCTACGAAGTCCATAGGGTCCACAGGGTTGACCTTGGGGTTATAGCTAGAACAGGATCCATGGGCACCACACAGTTAAGCTTTTAGCTCCCAGGATGCACTTGGGTCCTCCTCTATACCCCGCCCCCGAGCCACAGGCACCTCAGTTGGTAAGCAGCCTAGGCCGGAGGAGAATATGGAACAGAGAGAAGGAAGACTGGAACACACAAGAAACCATACTCACAGCAATAGGAGACAGAAAACCGGTGACCAGCCACACAGCCCATTTGAAGCCAGGTGCGTCAGGGCGGGCGCCCTGTGGACCCTATGGACTTCGTAGAAACAGAGATAACAAAGGTAAGTTCTTACCATATCTATTGTTTTCTACTTCAGGGTCCATAGGGGGTCCACAGGGTTGACCTTGGGGATGTCCCAAAGCAGTACAACTAAGGGCGGGGACGCTCCTGTGCTGAAAGGAGTACCCGGCGCCCAAAGGATGCATCCTGAGAGGCAAAGGTGTCAAACGCATAGAACCTCAAAAACGTTTGAATTGAAGACCAAGTGGCCGCCCTACACAGCTGAACAGCAGAAGCGCCACGTCTAGCAGCCCAAGAGGGACCCACAGAACGAGTGGAATGAGCCTTAACAGAGGCTGGCACAGGTAAGCCCTCCTGTGCATAAGCCTCACAAATAACGGAACGAAGCCAACGGGCTAACGTTTGTTTGTTGGCAGGCCAACCCCTCTTGTGAAAACCAAAGAGGATAAACAAGGAATCAGACTTCCTAACCGAAGCCGTCCGGTCTACATAAATTCTAAGCGCCCGGACCACATCTAAGGAAGTCTCACCAGCTGAAAGATCAGGGGACTGAAAAGCTGGCACAACAAGTTCCTGATTAATATGGAACTTCGAGACCACTTTGGGCAAAAACTCAGGACGAGTGCGGAGCACCGCTCTGTCCTGGTGAAAAATCAGGAAAGGAGGGCGACAGGAAAGCGCCCCCAATTCAGACACCCTCCTGGCCGAAGCAATTGCCAGGAGAAAAACCGTCTTAAATGTCAGCCACTTGAGCTCCACCGCCTCAAGAGGCTCAAACGGAGGACCCTGCAGGACCCGTAGCACCACCGCCAAGTCCCAAGGAGCCACAGGAGACACAAAGGGAGGCTGGATCCTGAGAACACCTTGGAAAAAGGTGTGAACGTCTGGTAGTATTGCAATCCGCCGTTGAAACCACACGGACAAGGCGGACACATGAACCTTCAGAGATGCAAGGCGTAAGCCGAGATCCAATCCTGACTGAAGAAATTCCAAGATCCTAGAAACTCGGAACACCTGAGGATCATAAAGTCTGGACTCACACCACTGAAAGTAAGTGTGCCACACTCTGTGATAAATCCGTGCTGAAGCAGGCTTGCGTGCCCTGAGCATCGTACCAATAACCGAACTGGAGAAGCCCCGAGACCTCAAGACGGCTGTCTCAAGAGCCACGCCGTCAAAGACAGCCGACCCAGATCCGGGTAAAGGCAGGGCCCCTGAGACAACAGGTCCCGACGTTGAGGAAGAAGGTACGGAGCGTCGATGGAGAGGCTCCTCAGATCGGAGTACCAAGGACGTCTGGGCCACGCCGGAGCTACCAGCACGAGCATGCCGCCGTCCTGCTTGAATTTCCGCAGAACCCGAGGAAGCAGGGATATCGGAGGAAACAGATACGCCAGGTGAAACGTCCATGTCACCGACAGCGCGTCCACCAGACTTGCACCTGCGTCTCTTGTCCTTGACCCGTAAACGGGCAACTTGTGATTGTGACGGGAGGCCATCAAGTCCAGCTCCGGCAGTCCCCACCTGTCCACGAGTAGCTGAAACACCTCTGGGTGAAGCGACCATTCCCCGGGATGCACGTCGTGACGGCTGAGGAAGTCCGCCTCCCAATTGAGGACTCCGGGGATGAAGACCGCCGAGATCGCTGGAATGTGACCCTCCGCCCAAGACAGGATACGAGACACCTCCGACATCGCTGCCTGACTGCGAGTTCCGCCTTGGTGATTGATATACGCCACCGTGGTGGCGTTGTCGGACTGCACCTGTACCGCCCTTCCGTGAAGAGCGGGGCCGGACGACTGCAGGGCCTTGTATACTGCCCGCAGTTCCAGGATGTTGATGGGGAGAAGTGCTTCTTCCGCTGACCAACGACCCTGAAGCGACAAAGAGCCGGTCACTGCCCCCCAACCCCGGAGACTGGCATCCGTCGTGAGCAGGACCCAGTCCGGGATCCAAAATGGGCGCCCCTCGACCAGATGAGCTGTCTGAAGCCACCAAGCCAAAGATAGCCGAACGTCCGGAGACAACACCAGCACCTGAGAGCGGATCCGGTGAGGTAACCCGTTCCATTCTGTTAGAATCAGCCCCTGCAGGGGCCGGGAATGGAACTGGGCAAATTCCACCATGTCGAATGTCGACACCATGGACCCCAGAACTCTCATAGCCGAATGGACCGACAGGCGGCAACGGCTCAGGCAACTGCGTATCCGCAGCTGTAGTGAGGCGACCTTCTCCGGAGTCAGGAAGATCCTTTGCTGACGCGAATCCAGCAGGGCTCCCAAATGAACCATCCGCTGTGATGGAATCAGAGAGGACTTTTTCCAATTTATCAACCACCCGTGTGCTTGCAGGCAAGCGATCGTCAGGTGGAGATGTTGAAGCAGTACCTCCGGGGAGCTCGCCAGCAACAGGAGGTCGTCCAGGTACGGCAGCAGCCGTACATTCTGGTTCCGAAGATGTGCGGCCATGACTGCCATAATCTTCGTGAACACCCTCGGTGCCGTGGAGAGACCAAAGGGTAGCGCCCGGAACTGATAGTGGTGTTGAAGGATAGCGAACCTCAGATACCGCTGGTGTGAAGATGCTATCGGAACATGGAGGTAGGCGTCCTGGATGTCCAGGGACACCATGTAATCCCCCGGTTCCATCGCCAGAATGATGGAACGTAACGTTTCCATCCTGAACTTGGGAACTCTGAGGAATTTGTTCAGAGACTTCAAGTTGAGGATAGGGCGATGAGAACCATTGGGTTTCTGCACCAGAAACAGAGACGAATAATACCCCGTCCCTCGTTGTGATAGAGGAACGGGAACAATGACCCCTGCTTTCAGCAAGGACTCTATAGCCTCCTGAACCTGTAACGCCTTGGTCTTGTTCTGAGAAGGACTTGTGCAGAAAAACTGGTGGGGTGGTCTGTGCCGAAAAGACAGGGCGTACCCCTGGGAGACCACTTCTCGAACCCAGGCATCCGTGGTGGTATTGTGCCAGCACTGGGCAAATAGAAGAAGTCGGCCTCCCACTCTGAGGTCCCCCAGAGGGAGGCCGGTCCCATCAGGCCGTAGGTTTATCTTCCTGCTTGGAAGAAGGGCGCCGAGCACTCCAGG
Organism: Taudactylus pleione; assembly: GCA_031769625.1. NCBI lineage: Eukaryota > Metazoa > Chordata > Amphibia > Anura > Myobatrachidae > Taudactylus > Taudactylus pleione. The sequence continues at coordinate 61,863,898 of JAUIMM010000200.1, read as the reverse complement.
CTTGCTTCTTGGGTTTAGAGGCCGTCTTACTCGCAGACTGTCTCGGGAAGGACTGACCTTTCGCCTTACCCTGAACCCGAAAGGAACGAAAAGCCGAACTCCGAACCTTAGCAGGCAGTGCCGCCGAAGGAAGGAAGGCCGACTTGGATTTAGCCAGGGTGTCCACTATTTTGTCCAAGTCCGGACCAAATAGTAATTCCCCATTGAAAGGTAAGGCCTCCAGACCTTTCTTTGAATCAGAGTCCGCTCTCCAGGACCGCAACCATAAGGATCGGCGGGCAGACACCGCTGCAGCCGATACCCGCGAGGTCAGCAGACTAGCATCTAAAGAAGCTTCTCCAATGTAAGAAGCGGCGTCCCTCATTTGTCCCAACAACGCCCGCTGGACATCCGGAGCGTCGTCCGGGAAGGTATCTTCCAATGCATTGGCCCACCCCTCAATGGCCTTGGCCACCCAGGAAATGGCCATGGACGGTCGGGCCACCGCCCCGGAGAGGGAGTAAATAGACTTTAAGCAAGTCTCAACTTTCCTGTCCGTGGGATCCTTCAGCGAGGATATCGACGGTAATGGTAAGGTGGCGCCCCGAGTTAAACGAGTGACATGGGAATCCACCGCCGGTGGAGTTTCCCATTTTTTACAATGTGCCTCAGGGAAGGGGTAATTAGAAGCCAACCGCTTCTGAGGAAGGAATCTCTTACTGGGCGCCTGCCAAGCTACCGCCATATGATCCGTCAACTGATCCGACAGGGGAAACACCGCAGAAGCCACCTTAGTTTTTTTGAAACTAGGAAACTTCGACCTAGGAACCGGTGCCTCATCCTCTATAAGAATAGCTCGCACCGCCCTAACTAGTGCTCGCACATTAATGGACGACTTGGTATCCATTTCCTGGACCGAGGCGTCCGAGTCAGTGTCATCAGGGACCTCCCCATCATCTGAGGAACCCTCTGAGTCCGATACCTGAGCAGCCCGTGTCATGAGTGGGCGTTTAGAAATCCTAGAAGGCATGTCAGTCTGCAACATTGACTGAAAAGCCGAGGAAGCGGCCGCCAAATTTTGCACGGAGTTGGAGAGCACATCCACCCATGGTGGAGGCGTCGCCATAGGGGCCTGAAAAGGTACCACAGGCTGCTGCGGTACAGGGGAAGCCTGTATATACATAGGCAACCCCGCATAGGGACCAACTGATTGAGACCCAGGAGGACTCCGCAATAACTGCGGGACACCCGGGGAATGGGGGATGGTCGGCTGGGGCACCGCCCTAGTAGGGAGAGCAGTCGGGACCGACTGACGGTCCGCAATAGACACCAGCACTTGAGAAAACATCGCCCACGGTGGTTCCTGCGCCAGAGAAGGTCTGGATGGGCCAGGAGCCACCTGGCATCGACTACACAGGCCATCCTGTGACAAATCCTCCCTATCTACTCGTGCAGAACAGCGTCCGCAGGAGGCCAACACCGGAGCCACTGAGCGCTCAACCTCCTCGTCTGACATGACAGAATATATTATATATCTGGCACCAGGGTAGAAGTAAAACGCACTCACCGGTGTGCTGAACAACAGCCCACAATATGGCACTGAGTAGCACACAACTGTATGTGACGGACCTCACAAATACGTGATCTATATAAGTGAGGTCAGTAGAAACGCCCCTCCCCCACACACCTGCAGGGCTTGTAGGAGAAGTAAAGGGATAGGTATAAGCTGACAGTAAGCGGAAAATAAGCACAGACAGGCAGCACTAGCAAAAAGTCACATACCATGCAGGAAGATATACTCACTGCACCTTTACACTACAATCAACCTGCCCAGATTCAGTGTCTGGGAGGGCTATAGTGCTGTGTACGCTGTCCTTAATCAGGGGAGAGGTACACAGGGGGACCGGTCCGCGTGCTCCCTGAGATCTGCGCTGCCACTGGGAAAATGGCCGCTGGAGACCTCAGAGGAGGAGTGGCCGAGGAATCTGCAGCTCAGCGACGCCAGACTGCGTGCTGAAAGGCGCGCTGAGCTGAGGGGAGGAGCCGCTGACAGGGAAGGCTTCCTCCCCTGGCTGACCATTAACCCCAGGGATGCTGGCTTGCCGGTTATCCCTGGTGGTCTAGTGGTCCCACGGGTTATGGGGGGGGCCCGCCGCCACTGCCAGCAGCCTCCGGTCTGTCCCCCGGACCGGAGGCTAAAGGACTGCATTTAAGGCATTCCGCGCGCCGCCGCTAGCCAGCGACGCGCGGCTTACCTGGATCCCCGGCGACTCCGGCAGCAGTCCTGGGAGGTAGACAGAGTCCAGCTAGTACGGACTCTGCCCTCCCGCCGCGATCCCCAGATCAGTACTGGCGTCGCAGCGCCAGTCGGGGATCAGAGCGGCAGCGTGGGCGTCTGTACAGACAGCCCTTCGCTGCCGTCTGTAGTAAAAATAGATTAAAAATAAATAAAATTTAACTTAAAATAAAAGCTTTTGGGGGCTGCTCCTGCAGCCCCCCTGCGCGGTGACCGACTCCGGCCGGGCACCAGCTTACACTGAGGTGCCTGTGGCTCGGGGGCGGGGTATAGAGGAGGACCCAAGTGCATCCTGGGAGCTAAAAGCTTAACTGTGTGGTGCCCATGGATCCTGTTCCAGCTATAACCCCAAGGTCAACCCTGTGGACCCCCTATGGACCCTGAAGTAGAAATAATAAATTACGCCTAATGGGTAGTTTCACTTTAAGCTGTCCACATACTTTCTGATTCTGAAGATGAGCCCAAGTAATGGGCAGCAGGATGTGGTCACATATTATTCACTTCAACCTTACACTGGTAGAACAGTCAGATTACCCCACACAACCAATAGTTGCCATATCTCAACTGGACAACATATTACAACAGTCCTATAAAGGTCCAATCATTATCAAGCAGATTATCATTACGAGTATTGTTTGTTTTGGCCCACAAGCTGCCAGTTCACGCCAATTGCCTAATTTCCCGGCCAAAACAGAAGGGAGTCCCATCTTGAGAAATACTTAAAATTCCCAGTAATGAAAAGACATATTAGTGTCAATTATGTAGTGTAATAACATCCTATTTACAGATGTATCCTGATACAGTCGCACTAAAAAGCCCCTCTCAGCGCACCAGCCCCTGTGAGACTCTGCTAGTGCCGGGCGTCTTTTTTTTTTTTTTTTTTTCCCGAAAATGCACCTAAATAGCAATGCGATGTGAATAAGATGCACGAGCAGACTGCGCTGATTCATTTAATATACAACACTTGTATATCTGTCTGTGTGCGACTTGTGACTTAGACACATTTATGGCAAAGAGAAGACGCCTGACGCTAGCAGAGTAGCAATGGGACCTGGCGGCTCACTCGCGCCAGGCAAGTCACTCTGCACGATATACTGGGGCTAAATGTATAAGGACACATCTGTATATAAAATTATAGACTTAAGAAATTAAAGTGTATTCAAAGTTCTTTAACTATTATAAAATAGTAAACCGCTTTCTCTCAAACACATTTTCCACACTACACTGAAATAGTCTATTATGACAGAAATCAGTTTGCACATAGTGGAGTAAATCACGACAGTATATTTAAACCAAAACTATATGTATGTAGGAAGTAGGTGAAAACAATTTGATATTTTTGTTCTGTGTTAATTCAGAATGTGAAGCCAAAAAAATGCTTACCTTGTCCACGCACATGGCAACCTTTATGTCCTGCTTTGTGATTTCATAATGCCTTATATTCCGCACATAATTTCCAACAAGTTTTAATATATCAGCAGAAATGTATTCTAATACTGCTACTATGTAAACAGATACTTGATGATCAATTTTATAACCTAAGACCTCCTGTGAAAAGAATAAGAAAACAATGTTTTCTGAGAGATAATAATCATATAATAAAATAATAATTATCAAACAGTTTAAAAATACAATACATTAAAATATGCAGATAGTTGAGGAACTAATGGAAGAATTAGCAAATGAATAGGACATTACACATACTGAATAGTGCTAGTTCAAAAAATGGAATTTTACGGCCTGTTCAATTTTATGTATTAGGAAAAGAATGCTCAGGCCCTGACAAATGAGAACGACTTTGGTGTATACGACAGGCAGCATAGCACCACCCCTGCTGGTACCGTAGGTTACTACTTTACCTTTAACAAAGGATGGATTTTATCTACAGGGAGAGATAAAGGATTCCGTCGCTTTTTCTTCTCAATAGCAGACTGCGCATCAGCAATCGCCCACTTATCTATGGGGTGAGGAAAGCTTTTCTGAACACGCTCCTGCAAGACAAAAACATTTGTAATACATACACTCCCATTCTAGCAAGCTTTGCAACTACAGAGGGGAAAAAATCTGCTGCAGATTACAGAATATGAAGAAGATACATAATTAAATAACTTCTAAGTTCTAAAATAAAGATGTGGGGGTGACCACTCTGAGAGCTTGAGCTGGCTGAGATTAGGTCTTGTCCTATTTTAGTAGTATCTGTTTTGTACTTCTGTTTGCAGAAAAGTGTATTTCCAGGATCAATCAGAGCAATGTACTACAAAGCTTCACACACAGATGCCACTTGTAATAAAGTCCATACACATGTCTCATCACCATAAGTAACAAATGAGGCTAACCAAAACAGTATCCTAGGTGAATACCTGGGTATTTTATATGATGGAAAGGGATCGTTCTATAGAGGTAGGACTTTCATGTAATGTTTACACATTTGCACTATGTGCCTTTTAATGATTTTCCCCCAATACATATAATAAGGCACACGAAGCAGCTCCCAAGAATGGACGATGGGCGCCTATCTTGATGTGCAATTGTCAGATCTCCAAGTCTCAGTATTGCCAAACCAGGATGTTTGTCAGTGTACGTTGTGTGCACTTTGATATAGACTTAGAATATAGGTGTATCTGCCTGTATTTCCTAAAGCTATTTTATAGGGCAGTGGTTCCCAAAATGGGTGTCATGGGTTGGTGGTCCAGGGCCAATTCAAATTATTTCTGGTTAATGTGATGGGCAAAACTAGTGCTGGCAGCTACAAATCATAAAATGTGGATAAGCAAAAGCCTAAATGGCCACCACCACACACCCGAGTTTAAAAATTACAGGTAAGCACAATTCTAATTTTTGATGAATTTCTAAATCCCAAACGTTTGGCCTAGGGGTGCCGTGAAAAAAATGCTGATACTCTAGGGTGCCGTAATTTAAGGAAGTTTGAGAACCACTATTATAGGGTGGTATTTGTTTGGAGTGGATTTCATGTGTATGTCATCCCGTCAGAACAGTGGGCCTGATTCACAGATGTACGCAATGCCAATATTTACACAGTTGAACGATTATCGACCAACCACATGGGTATCTGGGTATACATTAGCAATGCTGCTCGCAGTGAGGTTTTTTACGCAAAGTGGTTGACAGCCAGGGACCGTTTTGGGGCAGTTATGGGGAGTGGCAGCAACAACGTAACCATTTTTGGGGCATTGTTGGCATACGACTGCGGTCCCGAACACAGAAGATTTTGCGCCTGTGTCTCAATTCCTGCAGTCATTCTGTGTGACCATATGGTAACTCACATTGAGGATGTTGAAGGCTCTGTGTGTTTTGTACGCACTTGCTTGGATCTGTACAGCTGCAATTGCATTAGCGTACATCTCTGAATCAGGCCCAGTGTTCTCTATATTCAAAAATGGTTTTGGCTGTCTAATGGCGTTACGTGGTGATACTTTTCATTTTGACAACAGAGTTGCAGTGAAATGGCAGGTTAATGCACATTAGGTATATCACCTTCATGGTTCATAGCTGAAATCTTCAGTATCGCTACATACAACTTGCTCTGCAAATTAAAAGATTGCTTCTAGTGAGCACTACGAGAAAAGCAGTGCTCCTATCCCCTAATTAATTGGGAATGCCTTCTCTTCCCCTCTGCTCCTCTGAAAAGGTTACAAACATCGGATTACAAATTTACAGGCTTCTGGCATACAATTAACCTTTACTATGCCATTATTAATCACTTCACATCATTTCTAAAAGCCTGTCTGCAATGGTCAAAATCAAAGGCCATATTCAATCAGGTAGCGAAAAGTCTGTTCTGGACTTTTCGTTCCACATTGGAGCTTTTCTGGGGATAAAGTATCGGGCGTGTGCCCGCTTTATCCCCGTATTCAATTTCAAAGGAGCGAAAACGGGAATCGGCGGATTTGGATCTTAGAGAAAAAACCCTGAATTTTCGGGAAATGTGTCTGGGACCCACCTAAAGATGTCCAGACAAGGGGGATCACTATAGGTACCCCCATTTTTGCCTGCAGAAGGAAGTCGGTGTTTGTAATAACCGCGGCAGGTGCATATTTGCGGCTATGAAGAAGTGGTGAAGAATAGCACTTAGATTTTTGTTTTGTTAAAATAACTATTCCTATCAAATTTGGGGTACATGAAAATAGGGGTAAGCATATTTTTAAGTCCCTAAAGGTAATTTTAAAAATTCTGCAAAAATGCACCTGCCGCTACTTCTGCAATGAAGAAAACACCTGCCGCATATAAGGGAACCACTCTGGACTCCATTCCGCTAATTTAGATCGGTGTTCCCTATATTTTTTTTAAAACCCCAAAATCAAAAAAAATTTTGGGGGTGTCCCTATAGATTTTTTTTTTTTTACTTTTTTTTTTTAACACAGCTTATTTTTAGGGACCATTCCCATGGGTGCAGGCTATTTTTTTTAAGCCTGCATCCTTAAACCCCAAATCTGCACTTTTTTTCGCTTGCTAAAGGCAAGCTAAAAATGATCCCTGTTTTTGTACATTCAGTTTTCGCATCATCTACGAAAAAAAACGGGAATTTTCAGGAACTGTGCCTGGGACCCCCGTAAAGATGTCCAGACATGGGGGTTCATTATGGGTACCCCCATTTTTGACTGCAAAACAAAGTCGGTATTTAAATAGCCGCAGCAGGTGTTTTTTTCCCCCGACATTGAAGTAATGATGCAGAAGAGCACCTAGGTTTTTTTTTTCCGTTTTTAAAAGAGGTCCCTTCAAATTTGGGGTACATGAAAATGGGTACTAATATATTTTTAAGTCCCTAAACAATTTTTTTTAAAATTCTGCAAAAATGCACCTGCTGCTAATAGCCTATTCTAGAAAACACCTGCCGCATACTTACAGAATACCCCTGAGCATATTTCGCTATTTTTAAACACTGTTCCCCCCCCCTTATTTTTTACCCCCAAAACGTAATTATTTGGGGGGGGGGGGGTTTACTCTCTTTGACAGTTCTTTTTTAGGGGCTATTCCCAGGGGTGCAGGCTATTTTTTTAAAGCCTGCACCCCTAAAACCCGATTCTGCACTTTTTTTCGCCACGTAAAACATGGTGAAAAGTTATCCCCGAGCCTGTGAAAAGTCTTTGAAATTGAATACGGAGATAATTCAAATAGGCGAAAATGACGTTATCGGGAAATATAGCTGCATTTCAATAAGCAACATTACAATCAGAACATTATAAATGTCAAGATCAGCAGAGACCCACCAATAACAAGCATGTTAGACTACATCTTAAGCAGAAATTCTTCACAACTATGCTTTCAGTAAGCACTTAAAATATAGTAAAGAGATCTTTTACCAACATTGAGGGGAAAAAACCCACCAGAAATAAGATTTCACTTCTAATTTACTTTATATGTTTTGTTGAATAAAACTCTATACATACAGTAAGCTCTGTCACTATTAGTGGGACATACAAAAGCAACCTAGACTGAACCACAGGGATAGATAAGAAACAATATACTTTATTCTCACAACACAAATGTCAGCTAATAAATGGGGTTCAATACCACAAGTAAAAATGTCTATATGTAAAATAAATCGTATTTATTCCTGGCTATCCTTCTGATTATTCCCACATCTATTCATTATGGAACATCTGCACCTCTATGTACCTCATGGTGCAAGAGCCGCGAGATTCAATAACGACAACTTATGGCCTCACCCAGCTATATGCCTTTAGCACTGTTCCCCAAGACACATCCGCATAGCTCCCATATTGATCACTTTGCCCCTACCCATTCATTTTCAGACACATATAGTTAAGCACAATCTAGCAAGGAGGTGCATCATTTTTACTAGCAAAAAAAAATAAATTATTTGCTGCAGAGACATAAATGTAAAATACACAAAGTAATTTAGAGTTGTGATGGTGGCAAGAGCTAACCCAACTCTAAATAGTTAAATAAAATAAAGCTGTGTGGTATCTATGAGCCCACATGTAAATAGGTTTGCATTTGCACCCATAACAACTCAACATTCTTTGCTCACTCTGCAAATTTCCACAGAGTTATAAATCAGCCCAATAGCATCTGCACTACTTGGAAACACAAAAAACTTCAAGCAGGAGACACGCCACAAATGCTACAGGTGGAGTCATCTTTATTGAAGCACATGTTCACCAGAAACATTATTTAACGACATCTTGATCACACCTCAATTCAATTGTTTTTGGGGCGCCCAATCACATATCTAAAGAGACCGGGAACAATGCAATTGTGTATGCTAATGGGGTGCGAGTAGCGTGAACGTCCACTATTTCTGCTCGCACCCTCCTGAGGTTGGGAGCAGACATCTGTGAAAAGTCGGGCGTTTGGGCAGTGCGTACATTACTATGCACAAGTTTAGCAGCTTTACGCATTTAAACTCTGTGCATTTGGGCTCGAAATGTGAAATAAGTAATGGGGACCCGCAGCTCTCACACCCATCAGCAAAACAATTGAATATCCTCTGTCAGGCGCCGATTACTTAAGGGCATGAGAAAAAAAATTTAATTTCCCGCTTCAACTGAAATGCATGAGCTAGAAGTTTAGACGTCAGGCACCTCAATATCATGCCCTTAAAATACATTTTACTCTATTGGCTGACTACTACAGTAAGGACAGGTTACATTTACTCATAGCCAAGATGCAAAATAAAAATATACATTATATAAACCTTGGTATTATTGGTACAACTTCACTCCTTGAGAAAGGCCCGGAAGGCCGATACGCGTCGGAGTTTCATATCCACAGACCCCTTATCTAACATAGAGACCGCCAGACACCTAATAAGGAATCCGAAGTCTCCTCGCGACGGAGCGAGTGGAGCCGCTGATACCCCCGCTGAGCCTGGGTGCCGTAAGATCACGCGACACGTGACACCCGGAAGTCTCACAGGGCACAGTGTGTACTGCACGACACCGGTGCGGAACATCGGAGACCAGGAGGACACAGCGGAAGAGATCAAGTACACCTGGAGGTGTACAACAAGGACGTAGAGGGTAAGTAAGTGCACCTGGGGGACACGGGACGCCGCCCCACCAGACACTGCTTACATACCTCGCGTAGAGAACTTAATACTTTTGAAGCCAGATTCACCCTTTTTTTGCGCAAACAGCACGTACCACACTGCATGTTATATACTGAAACACTGCAATTATCTAAGTAATCACCCTAAGTTTGGGACAGTCAGACCAGTTAGTGGTAACCACCAACGTTACAGACATTCATCCACAAACTGTATCCTTAATATATATATACCTATGGACATATATCCATTGTTTTAACAAAGGAGCAGTGTGACTCCTAATAAATTGTCTCATACAGACAGATTGTCAACCTCTCTTCTTTGGGAACACTCACTAAATATCCCTTCATTCGAGCGCAGTACCCTCCTTCATTTACCATTATATAAACCTTGCATTTAAAAAAATTACAGCACTAGACTACGGTGGTAAAATTGTCCTTTTGCAATCAACATAAGCCTTCCACCATTTACACTCAGGTAATACTATTTCTTCACAAAACAGCACATGCATTTAAGATATTACAACACGTTACTCACATATTTGTGTACTTTGTATTTTACAAAACAGAATGAGGTATGACCTAATAGGAGACATGGGAGCACCATGTTCCCCTCCTCCAGGTTAGTACTACTTTTACAATCTACTGTAGTTAGCAAAACTGTGCAAGTTACTTTATGGGATTTTCATTGACATGTATGACATCATTTTCCCCAGAAGATGGCAGTATTACACTATTTCAGAGTATGATCGGAGGAAAATATTTAGCGTTGGTCCATTGGTACCCAAACTGGGTGCCGTGGATAAGCAAAACCCGTGCCGGTGGCAGCCAAACATAATATTTCGACAAACCGAAGCGCAACCCTGTCCACCACCACATAACTGAGCCTTTAATAGCGTTTGCTGAATTTCTCTATAAGAAACTTTTGGCCTACAAGTGCAATTTAAAAAAATTGCTGATATTCTAGGGCGCCATGATTCAAGAAAGTTTGGTAACCACTTTGTTAATCATTTAATGAACAGATAAAACTCAAATGTAGTTAGCTTTATACAATACTTTTGTTGCCTTGGGACACCAGACTACTACTGTAAGCACTGCGCTGGATACACTTGTATGCAAAATTACTTTTGTTGTCATGTGATAGGACACAAAATGTTACCTTCTCTGCTGGAAGATGCAGAATAAAGTGACCAAAATCGACAGAGAAAGCCTCATGACAAAAATAACACTTTCCCAATAGAAAGTAGTGGCTCTCAAGACCCACTACTTCATCAAAGCCTCCCAGGTATCATTCTAACTCCCTGCTACATGCTCCTTCCTCCCCATCTACCACAGCTGTGTCACCCTGTTTGTCTTCCCCTCCCTTTTAGAATGTAAGCTCTTACGAGCAGGGCCCTCTACCCTTTTGTGCTGCTCCCTACTTTAGTTTCATCTACTTCTTACTCAACACTAGGGCACCTAAACACTTGGTTGCTTATGCTCTGTTGCTTATCTGAGTGTTATGGTCGCTAATGTAGCAATATATATTATCCATGTCCTGGTCCTGTATTGTATTGTTCTGTAAGTCGCTTGTCTACAATTTGTTAAGGCGCTGCGGAACACTTGTGGCGCCATATAAATAAATAATAATAATAGGAAACAAACATATAAGAAATAGTGCACATTGAATTCTACAATATTACTGGCTGCCTTTAAACCTTGGAATGAGTTGCTGTTAACATAATTCAAAACAATTGGTTTTAAGTCCAATACACTCTTCTAGCAATCATTTTGCAATCACCCTTTGCAGATGTGTGTGTATGAATCCTCATATCTGTTCTTATATTCATCTATTCAATAGAGAACACAAACTGCGTTAACAATGAAAACAGCAGAACATTTCTGTTCCTCCCTTACCAACCTGGCTACACAGTGATTGCCTATTGGTCGTGGTTATGTTGTGCAACAATTTCGAAGCAATTTAGGTCCTACATGTGCTAGACCATAAGAAGAAAGGTTGGTGCACACCAGTATTCATTTTGTTGATGACAATTTTTACTAAAAGTAATCGTCAACAACAGAATAAATTGTAATGATAATATAAATGTTTTAATAATGAAAATTACGACAAAATCTGTTCAATTTCAAATAAGCGACTAAGGCTAAACTTATATTCCTTGTCAAAATTAACACTGATTTCTACATACACTACTTTCTATTTTTGGAGTAGGGTTATTTTACAATTTTAAAGAGCAAGTATGTGTTCTAGATATATGCAGAAAATAAATATGACCTGTGTGAAGGAAATATGATTGTGTATTGCACTTGTTCTAACAAGCTTAATGGTGCATACACACGGTCAGATGAACGATTTTAACGATTTTACAAACGATTTGAATGATTGAACTATTTCTGGCTGCATTAAAATGAATGGAAGCATCCAAATCTGACTGCAAACACATCAGATGTCAGATATTGTTATCTGACAAGCGGGAACACGCATCGTTCATCTGACAAACATGTCAGATTTTCCTTCAGATATGAACGATTAAACAATTTTTTAAATCGTTATTGTGCAGATCTGAAGGAAAATCGGACTGTTTATGCGCCATAAATTAATTTATAAAGGATATATGGGAGGAGCACTACGGTAAGTCAGTATGTATATGATATATGGGAGGAGCACTATGGTAAGTCAGTGTGTATATGATATATGGGAGGAGCACTACGGTAAGTCAGTGTGTATATGATATATGGGAGGAGCACTACGGTAAGTCAGTGTGTATATGATATATGGGAGGAGCACTACGGTAAGTCAGTGTGTATATGATATATGGGAGGAGCACTACGGTAAGTCAGTATGTATATAATATATGAGAGGAGCACTATGGTAAGTCAGTATGTATATGATATATGGGAGGAGCACTATGGTAAGTCAGTATGTATATGATATATGGGAGGAGCACTACGGTAAGTCAGTATGTATATGATATATGGGAGGAGCACTACGGTAAGTCAGTGTGTATATGATATATGGGAGGAGCACTACGGTAAGTCAGTGTGTATATGATATATGGGAGGAGCACTACGGTAAGTCAGTGTGTATATGATATATGGGAGGAGCACTACGGTAAGTCAGTGTGTATATGATATATGGGAGGAGCACTACGGTAAGTCAGTGTGTATATGATATATGGGAGGAGCACTACGGTAAGTCAGTGTGTATATGATATATGGGAGGAGCACTACGGTAAGTCAGTATGTATATAATATATGAGAGGAGCACTACGGTAAGTCAGTATGTATATGATATATGGGAGGAGCACTACAGTAAGTCAGTATGTATATGATATATGAGAGATGGACTACGGTAAGTCAGTGTGTATATGATATATGGGAGGAGCACTATGGTAAGTCAGTATGATATGATATATGGGAGGAGCACTACGGTAAGTCAGTATGTATATGATACATGAGAGGAGCACTACGGTAAGTCAGTATGTATATGATATATGGGAGGAGCACTACGGTAAGTCAGTATGTATATGATATATGGGAGGAGCACTACGGTAAGTCAGTATGTATATGATATATGGGAGGAGCACTACAGTAAGTCAGTATGTATATGATATATGAGAGATGGACTACGGTAAGTCAGTGTGTATATGATATATGGGAGGAGCACTATGGTAAGTCAGTGTGTATATGATATATGGGAGGAGCACTACGGTAAGTCAGTATGTATATGATATATGAGAGGAGCACTACGGTAAGTCAGTATGTATATGATACATGAGAGGAGCACTACGGTAAGTCAGTATGTATATGATATATGGGAGGAGCACTACAGTAAGTCAGTATGTATATGATATATGGGAGGAGCACTACAGTAAGTCAGTGTGTATATGATATATGGGAGGAGTGCTATGGGAAGTCAGTATGTAACACATTCTCAGCCTACTGAGCCTATTACTAATCACATAGGTAAAGGTATGCTTCAAGTGACTTCAAGTTCTCAAGGGCATTTTAAAGAATAGTTCTTCAGTAAAATCCATTACAGTATCGTTAAACGGTTTGCAAAAATTATTACTAAAAAACATTGACTAAATTAGACTAAAATGAAAACTGAGGCCAATGACTAAATATGGACTAAACAAATAAGAGAATGTGACTTTAAACCAACTTATTTTAAACCAATAATTTTAAATAAGCAAAATGAACACTGGAGCACACAGGTTAAAGGGAATGCAGGCTAGTGTAAGAGACAACAGGCTGGAAATGTGTCTGCAGATCTCACAAATGTCTAAGCAAGGAGCTGTGCCATCTTCAGTGTAAACGGACATAATGGTCAGGTATGCAGAGCAGGAGTAGATGAGTTTATGGGCAGATATTAGATTGAAACACGCACTAGGCATTTAAAGTAGAGGAAGTATAGTTACATTTAGTGGCAGTTACCCGTTTTCATTTTCACAAGATCAGAGTATTTTGTAATATGTATAACCTTGCATCAGTATTGCAGTTTGTGACATACAATGCAAAGTGTTCTAGAAAGTTCTCAGCTAATTCATATAAATATATAAAAGAATAAAGGTGCCTTTATACAAGCAGATTCTGCCCCTGTCTTAGGGCCTGATTCAGAGTTGGGAATAGAGAGAGATCTCTCTCAACTGATCATCTTGGTGAAACCATGCTGCACTACAGGTGGGGCAGATTTAAAATGTGCAGAGAGATTTAGATTTGGGAGGAGTGTTTCCAAAGTGACATCTAAATTGTATAGTAATAATAAAGCTGTGCAGTATTTGTGGGCTACATGTAAAAGCAGCCAATATTTACCCCTACATGCAATTTTTTTTTAATGTAATTACACCCCTTGCATTGCAACATGATTTGTCCAGGTACACAGTTAAGTGCTATCTCTCTCTCTATTCCCACCTCTGAATCAGGCCCTTAGACACTACTGCTGAGCTGGTGGATCAGTCTCATTTCACCACACATGGGCCAAATGGACAAATTCATTATGGATTATTGGGCATGAACAATGACTGCAGTGTGAAGTTATTGGCTGACCGCATTTTCCGTAGTCCAGGTCAACATCAAATCGATAGCCATCAAATGTAGATTGTATGATCGGCACTAGTTTTAAATCCATACAAGTAATAACTTCTGGACAATTTGGTCTAAAACAACGAGCACAGACACAGCATGAAGGGGCATCTAATGGCTCACACAACCCTAACTTCCACAAAGTAAAATTGCAGGACAGATATTTAGTGATTTAGATGCCATGCCACGTATGTGGTCCATGATTATAGTGATTAAATAAAGATTATTCAGCTTATTACAAGGAATTATGGGTGAATCTTATTTATAATCAACTGTTGGAAGTTGCATTCCTCCCTTGTACTTGGAACAGCACAAAGATCAATGGTACCCCTTACAGACAGAAATCCAAATTACCGGGTTAAACTTCAACACGGTAATTTGGTTATTTACACGGGACCTTTTTCTGTCTGAAGGGTCATCCCAGGTCTAAATTCCCGAGACTTCGACCCAGGAACTTACCAGGGTCGGAGACACGGGAATTTAGTCCCGGGTTGACCCTGTCAGACAGAAGAAATACCAGTGTAAATCAGCAAATTACCGGGTTGAAATTTTTGACCCGGTAATAGAGGCAGAGAATGGCAAAACAACCGGGTACAGAAAAGTCGTGAAAAATCCGGGTTTTTTTGCCATTTTCTGTCTGAAAGTGGTATTAATGACTCGTCTCTATTTATCAGTGGCTATATCATGCTGTTTTCTATTAAGTTTAAAATATAATATACAACATGATTCCACCACGATTGTTTTTTTGGTTGTTGTTTCTTTGAACAATTAGGAGTAGTAATCCGTGGAGATGACCAACAGTGAATTATCCTGGAATAATGTGGCATGCCTTTTTAATTATGGTTAGGCGGAATTTCAAACTTCTGCTTTTTCCTTTCAACAGTGGCCAAGATAAACCTTACGGAGTCTTCCGTGTGCTTACCTGGCATGCAGCGCAAACAGTGATGTCAACAATTACGAAATACACATCATATTTTCAACATTAAGAGAGATGGTTGATATAACCAAGTTAAACTGAGACATTATTTAAAAAAAAAAAATCCTGAGTACAAGACTGACAATATGCCCTGTTAGCAAGAGGATTAGTTCCCTTTTTTTTTTACAACTGCAAATTAAAAGACCAAATTGAAAGCTGTTGTGGACAATGTTCTCTACATATGTCTATGTATTATTAACATGAACGGAAGGTGGTATGATGCATTCTTCACTAAAATAAAGGAAAACATGACATGCAAACTACATTGGTAGAGAAGCCCTAACTGGAAGACAAAATACAGCCATTAAAAAGGTGATAAATACATACAATATCCTTGGCACACACTGTCAGATACCTGGTCTGACTGTCTGATACCTGAGCACAAATTGTTGTGTCTGCCGGGCAATCTGGAAGATTTTAAATGCCTGACAGACCAATAATTGTAGCTCAGCTGCAGCCATATACTGTGCAAATATCAGCCTGATAAATGGACAAGTGTTTGGTACCTTTGAGCTTACAGATCTGGCAACTAAAGCTGGGTACACACTAGGTCGATTGTCCACCTACCTAATGATTGGCAAGTGCCGATGTGTGTCAGCGCTGACATCCCAACTGAGTGGGCACTTAACTTACCTGCCCAGTTGAAATGTCAATCACTACTGGGTCTCTACAGCAAGTGTACGGGCCATCAGTGGGTGGCACCAGTACACATCAGCAGATGACCAATATATCTTTCAGATATCATGTTCGCCTGTGCTTGCAGGCCTGATCCTAAATGTTTGAACAACAACAACGTTCACAGACATATAGGGTGTACACACCCGCCGACGCACTATAGATATATCGGCCATTCAATGGAACGGAGTTCCCCAAGGTTCTGTTCTTGGACCTCTCCTTTTCTCCCTATATACTTCCTCTCTAGGTGAACTCATTAACTCTTTTGACCTCCAATATCATCTCTATGCTGATGATACTCAAAATTTACCTTTCCACCCCTGACCTCTCCCCCTTGCTTCTTACCCGTTTCTCCAACTGTCTCTCTGCTATCTCTTCATGGATGTCCCAGCGCTTTCTTAAACTTAACATGTCTAAGACTGAGCTGATCATCTTCCCACCCTCTTCCACTACCTCACTTCCCACAATTTCATTATCCATTGATGGCACAACTATCGCCTCTAGCCCCAAAGTGCGCTGTCTTGGAGTTATCCTCTCCTTTAAACCACACATTCAGCACCTCTCGCAGTCCCTTCTGTGTCACGCCTGTCTGTCTGCTCCTCCCCTTTAGAATGTAAGCTCTCACGAGCAGGGACCTCTTCCCTCATGTGCTTCTCCTTACACTTTCTTCTACTCCTTACTCCTCATAAGGGCACCTAACACGTCTCTGCCAACTACCTGCTGCTTATTGTGAGTGTTTTAATCACTATTGCAGCAATGTATATAATGTCCTTCACTGTACTGTAAATCACTTATTTGTTTTTTGTTTTTTTTGTTCACTTATTAGTTCTATGTACTAAGTAAGGTGCTGCGGAACACTTGTGGCGCCATATAAATAAAGGATAATAATAACAATAATAAAAACGGCCACTATATGTATCAGGGTGTATCCAGCATAAGACTCTAAGGGGGCAATTCATTTGTTACTCTGTACGGACGTGAACAGCAGCCGGAATTTCTGTTCGCCCCTCCTGAGGAGGCAAGCAGAAGTGAAAAGTCTGTGAAAAGTCTGTGGTTTGGGTGGCCAAACCAGGATTTTACACGGATTTTGCAGTTTTAAGCAGCTAAACCTGGTTTAATTAGGCTCGGCAAGTGACAATTAATGGGCGTGCAAAAACGATTGAATTGCAACATTGGCAGTATGTATTCGGGTCAGGCACTGGGGGGGGGGGGGGGGGGGTGTTAGATAAAATAAGTGAACCAGCGCTAAGAATACAATAGTATACTATGCTCATATAGTGAGAATCGGCATTATAGATAAAACATCAATAACATTTATTGTACATATCAGAGCATAAAAAAGAGGCTATAAAAGAGACCAACTATTATTGTTAAAATATAGACCGGGTATCTAGCCTAGTGTGGAATACTGGAATAAAGATCACTCCTGCTCCCATAGGACATAATTCATTTGCAGCCAATATATCCAAGTGATCGATGTATTATGTAAGCAGTGCTCCTCAATAGACTTCGTTCATAAATAGCCAATAGTTACCAAGTGATTGATACAAAATAGAAAATCGATATCGACCAGGTCTGCCTGCTTGCACAGAGGACGGTAGTTGGTCGATAACGACCATATGTGGCCGTGCATTGACCATCGTATAGTCGTTTGCAGGGGCTGACAACCCCCTACCAGCTGATTTTTGACAGCGCACTGTGTACTTTTTTCTTATATATTTTACAAGGGGGGGTTAGGGCTGCAGAATGGTTAGGGGTTAGGAGAAGTACAAAATTCTTTCGGGATTCTGGGTCTCATTCAGACCCGCTCGCGAGCGCAGGACGCTCGCAAGCGGGTCGATGTTACCCAAATGCGCATGCGCACGACGGAGGCAGCTCCGTCGTGCGCATGCGCGAGACCCGAATAACGACGGGGTAGCCGTCATTATGGGTCTCGCACCAAAGGAGGCGTGCTGTCGGTGGTGAGTGACAGCACGCCCCCTTTGGTGGGCGTGGCTGCCAGAGGGAGGCGTTCCCATGGGAACGCCTACCGTCTGGGTCCGGCCCCACTGACATCACTAGTGATGTCAGTGGGAGTGATTTTTGCTCTGAGCCAAAATCACCCCAGGGCTTGCGGTCACTGAGATCCTACCGCAGGGTCTCGTCACAAGCCCGATGGTCGCGATGGTCTTGACCATCGCGACCATCATCATGGATGCTCGCATAAGCTGTGGGTGGTAAAAAAGGCCGCTCCAAATTTAACTAGGACGTCCCTGATTCAGAGCGAGCACTCTGGTCAGAGCGTCCGGCTCTGAATCAGGGCCTCTGTTTGGATGCTGACCGCTGGGATCCCGTACCCAACTTGTTTCATAGCATGTGTAATATTAGGGTAAGAACGAATTAGTTTTATTAATGCTATACAAAGTAAACAAATACATAATTTTATGGCTTTATTGCCCTTTAATTTGAAAAATGATGAAATGTTAGTCATTCTTCTAAGAAACAATTCTAGAGAAAAGCCATCTCTCAGAAAGAGACGTCCTACTAAACCATGTTTCCCTGCATTTTCTATGCTACAAGCCAAGTGTGTTCTTACAGAAGGTGTGGTCATCTTTTCCCTCTTGTGAAATGATTTTCCTATAGGTTTGTGTTGTCAGTCAGGTCTGTCTGCAATTATTTTAGCATAAAAAAGGAGAAGCTCAACTGAGCAGTGCCACTTTATATTTTGATTGTATTATTATATAAAATACATGCACCCTTCCAAGGAAAGGAGAAGGGTGTAGGCTGTGGTAAAGCTGCCTCCACATTGTTAGATATTAGCTGGCCAATCTAACCAAATGAACCAATATTGAGAAGTATCTTGCATCAACTACAATATTTAGTTACATGAGGCGGATGTAAAAGCATGCCAGATAATAGCACGTCAATTCTACAGCCAATTTAAGCACTTTCACATATTCTGGTTCATTGCAATATATTAAAAATATGTGCAACTTGGCCCAACATGCAGGGGCGGATTGGCTATAGGCCTCACCAGGAAGGTTCTCGATGGGCCGACATGCCTGTGGGGCTAGCTGTTGGCCGGGTGACCTTTTTTAAAAAAAAAAAAAAAAATGTTTTAAATAATAACACATCAGCCTCCTGGCGCATCCACTCTCTTGTCCCTGCTGCAGTGCTGCCTACCCGGCCCACCAATCCCCAGGCTCTAAGATCTGCAGCATCTGCCAGGGCCCTCTTGCAGACAGTGCAGAGCAATCACAGTGCAGGGATCAGAGCTGGAAGTGAGTGAGGCCGGGCCGCCGGAGAGAGGAAGTGACAGGGAGCGGGGAGCTGCTCCTGCTGATCCCGGCGCTGAAATCAACTGAAGATGGAACACACACACTGCAACCCTGGGCAGACTGCTTCAACACTGGTGGCCAGGAGGCTGCAAGCATTTGGGACCACGGAGGAGCAGCAGGTAAGAAATAATGGGGGTCCAGACAGGGGGCAGGTCCAGGAACAGGACAGATATAATCCCACATGCTTAAGAAGAGAGTGGGTGTGCACTGTGCAGTTACATGGGGCTGTGGATCTTGGCTGGCAGTAAGATGGGTGATGGTGATGTGGGGGTGCAGAGTGACTTGGGGTTGCGGGGCGACATGGGGTGTCGTACGTTGGGGCTGGTGATGTTTGGGTACAGGATGGCTTGGTGTGGGGTGACACGGGGGTGTAGTAAGACTGAATGCAAGGTGACATTGGGGTGCAGTATGGCTGGGTGCAGGGTGACATGGATGTGCAGTAAAGCTAGGTTCATGGGGGTGCAATAAGATCGAGCTAGTGATATGGGATATAGTAACGTAAAAATTAAATGCATGGTGACATTAGGGTGCCAGATGACCCCCCTGCTGGATCCCACTAGCACCTTCAGACAGCGTTATTGAAGACAGGTAAGGCAAGTATTGCAGGAGATACAGGGGAATGGGACTGAATAGACACAGAGGACATGGAGCAGGGGACACAGAACATTGTGCCAGGGGAGACACCAGAGATGGTTCTGGGGGCACAGAGGAGATGGCACTTGCTGCGGGAACATAGGAGATGGTGCTGGAGTGACGCAAAGGGAGGGGAGGCATGGCTGGTGCTGGACGCACAGGTAGGACCACTGGTCGGATTAGTAGAAGAGGCTGAAAAACCGTAATCTACAGTAAGACACCAATTCTAAAGAAACCATATTACTGATACAAATGGTACCAAATATATCTTATTAATATAAAATTGTTTGATCAGGGAAACTCACATTTTGCCCTGCACCAAAACTGCTGTTCCTATGTATTATCTGGTTGAACCTCTGTTGCATGTTCATGACAAAAAATTTTTTCCTACGTAAACAGGTGGTTTCCAGACCATGTGATCTCCTGCATGAATAGTGAATACTGACTCAAGACACTGCCTGCTCAGGAAAAATCAATTTCTTCAGTGGTTCCCCACTGCAGAGAGATCATATAGGTAAGAAAATACTTATTCATATGCCCGCTGTGTTTATTAACTGGAGAGAGGGACTGGGGGCATATCCATCAGCTCCAAAAGTGGTGGGCATGCCTCCAGCATGATAAAAACAAGGGGAGTGGCTTGTGGGCATGGCATTTCACACGGACCACACCCCTTGCCACAAGGCTACACCCACTTTTTCAGGCATGCGCACATAGGGCCTCTTTCAGGATTTTTTTCCAGAGCCACATTAACTTTCCAATCCGCCCCTGCCAACATGTAAATGCCAAAGTGCTAACAGGTATAAATGGATAGAGGTCATCCATTCCAATCAGATTGTGACGTATGGCCAGATTATTATGACTGATGTCAGATTCATGGTTGCAAGACAATTATCTTAACTATCTTTATTTTTAAACAATTTTTGTAGTATGTAAAATATATTTTACTACATTTAAAAAAAATCTATATATTTTGTAGGGTTTTGTGATGAACAAGTTCCGTTAAGTAAGAAGTATAAAGTACCTTTGACAAGTAATTCTTGGCACATTGGGTCGGTCACTTTCTTCTATTTATAATCTTATGGGGTAATGGGTGACAGAAGCCAGCTTGGCGGTGAAAAGGTTACCCTTGGCACACATCTAATTTACATGCAACGTTGTATTCCATGTGACTACCTCCATTCTGCAGACAATGCTATTGTCATGGAACAACAAATTTACAGTCAATGTGGAATATGCAGAAATGATACAATTCCAAATATTATTGCTGCAGACTACCAAGGACCTTGATAGGATTTCTGGCTGTGCACCACCACAGTCACTGGAAATAGAATAAAATGCAGTACTTTTAAGTGGCATCTTTATGAGAAGATCAATATATAAACTATTTCTGAATACCTCAACATCCAGGACACTGCGGGGCTGAGCTTGGCAGAGCATGCTAAGCAGTTGCAGAATTAACTCTTCAACGTACTGGAGAGCATCTTCGGCTGATGAGAGTTTGGGATGGACCTGTACTTGAACCTGTAAGGATACAAAGAGTAAAGTCACTGATTTAGTTAAAATCTGGAATATGCAAGGGCGCAGCCACTTTCCAGCAACCTGTCAATCTTGCATAAAGCTGAATAAATAGGTACAATTAAAACATTAAACTAATGCTATGCCCAGTGAATCTGTTTCCTAGAATGCCTCTGGACATAACAGCAAGGTTGCAGATCAAAAACAAATTGGGACTTTTTTTATATGCCAACGAATAAAATAAATTATTTAGACAAATGGGGGGGGGGATTCAATTGTTGTTAAGAGGCCTGACGTAGCAATTCAGTTGTTTCTCCGATTGGGCATGAGTGCAGCGAGCAGAAATCTGCAAAAAGTTTGGGTTTTGGGCGCTAACCAGGACTCTAGACTGGTTTAGTAACTTTACGCAGCTAAACCCGGTACATTTAGGTGCACAAACGCAATAAGTAATGGGTGCCCGCGATACTCATGCCCGACCAGAGCAACAATTGAGTTGATCCGTTGGGTGCCCATTACTTATGGGTGTGCAAATAACACCTGAATTCCCATCCATAATGTACTAAGTACTTAGAATTATTATTTTTGTTGCAAAAGAACTGGCATAAAGGCGCTGAATACGATTTTTTTTTTTTTTTTTAAAGAAGATTGCATGGCGTAGCTAAAGGCCCCCATACATCTGCTATGTATTGGGCCAAAGGTCCAATCCCCAGACGCCAGGGTCAGGGTATCGGTGAAATCCAACATTTTGGATTTTCCTGATTTGCCGATCACGACAAAAATATGGTCATCAACAAATCAGGAATTTCTAAAATGAAGAATTCCACAGATTCCCAGACAATTCGTCGATCGATGGCCGTTGATCTGCATTTATAACCAGCGATTCCGGTCAGATAAGGGAATCGGTAAAACGTCTGCATGATGTATGGGGCCCTTAAGTTGCAATGTCTTTGGCCCACCAAACAGGGCTGTTTGGCACAATAGGATAGGTGCATGTGGACACATTTGTACTTGAAATTAAAACCCAGCGGGGTTATTTATATACATTGCCTGACAGTGTATAGATGCAGTAATACACCGCAGCAAGATTTTAAAGGCCTCGTGCAAGTAACACATGGACACTAACAGGTTGGGACATTATCAATTAGACAACAGTCACTCCATTTCTAGCTGTACATATAAAAAAAAGCTTAAATTAAAATGCTGTCAGCAGTAACGCTGGGACACAAGCCTGAGAATCTCCAATTCTATATTGTGCTATATCCACTCAACTTCCTCTATATTTCCCAGACACAAACCACCACACTCTAACTGCATGGGCCAAATGTAATAGGGTGAGAGTTTAGAAAATGTGAGAGTTTAGCAGTAAACTCTCACATTGGTTGAGTTTTATCTTCAAAATGGGAAAACATCTGAATGAGATTTTAAATCGTGAGAGTTTTCTAAGTCTAAAAAAACATGCAAGTTCGCTCTGTTACTTTGTTTTTGGACTCTATTACATTGGCAAAGTTTAAAAAGTGTCAGAAACTCTCACTTTTCTAAACTCTCACCCTATTACATTTGGCCCCATATGTTCTAAATATTTTACTTGTTATGGCGCACATCCACTACCTGATTAAATAGAGCGAATGAACGATAACGACATCGTTATTGTTCAATCGCTTGTTAATCGGACACAAATCGGGCAGTTTAATGTCGAAAACGACCAGCGATGCGCGCTCCCGCAGGTAGTTTTTGACATCTATCAATCATTGCCCGAACATGCTGGTCAATCTTCCGATAACGACAGATTGGCCCTGTTCGGGGATAAGGGAGGGTGTCTGCACTAAACGTCAGTGTAGACACAGCACTAACTGTGAATCTCCTGCACGATTACAATGTCGTAATCGTGCAGTCGTTTCACAGTCTGCTTGTGGATGTGCCCCCTTTACACTTTTAAAAGCCCACAACAAAAATGCTCTCTCCGACTCCGTACCCTCACTAGGAGACAGTCTGTAATACAAAATCATGCAAACTGCTTGACTCCTCCAAATGGCAGTTCCCTTGCTGATTGGAGTCAAGTAACTAGCATTTAAACGCTGTAATTGCAATTTGTAATTCGTGTTTTGCCTTTAGTGGTTTATAGTTACAGATGTGTCAACATACAGCTTACATCCTTGTGCGTTAAACAGCCCTTCTAGTTGCGCCATGCCGTGGCGTGACTCGGTAGCGCTGAGCATCATTTTGTGTGACTTTTTACATTCAAATGCGTCTTATTCGCAAAGGGGTGCGAATAAGAAGCACAATCAGCTTCTGCTGATTATAATGCTATTTGGTATGCCTATATTCTGTGTGCAACTGCGGGTGTATCTGCATGCGAAATGCTGCGTTACAGTGTCACAGGCGCTGACACTGACGTAGCATTTCACATGCAGCTACACCCACAGCTGCACAAACATAAACATGCCGCATATCATTTTAATCAGCAGAAGCTGCTTGTGCTTCCTATTCGCATCCCTTTGTGAATAAGACGCATTTGAAGGTAAAAAGTCGCACAAAAATACATTTGTCACTACTGAGTTTTATGGCGCTCACGCGTTATGTTTAATGCGATTTGTAGCGCACGGAGGTAAAATGTATATGGACACATCTGTATATATTGAAACATGGAGCTCATTCAAAACAAATGGTAACAACCAAGTGGACAAGCCCTGTTTCTTTGCTGGATACAAACAGGTTGTACATGTTGCTGGAATGGAAGAACAAGATAATTCATCATACTGTAGCCTCTATGTTTCTGGATATTATGTGAGGATCAGGATGGTCATTTGCATAGTAAGTTAAATATTTAGTTATCTCTATTCATATTCAGAAATAGACATTAGGCAAACACAGAAGCTGTGACAATTGTCTTAAAATACTGAGACAATCCTGCAATTGAGGTATGCACATGAACTAATTAGATTCAGTCAGTTATTGAACAAATACTTGTCTCAGTTGAAGGCAAGCCCTAAGAAAGTTAGTGTATTGCAAATCTCACAATTCATTTGTGAAAAACTCTGCCATACTCTTAAAGTATAGTGAATATTGCATATTATTTGGGGGGAGAGTTTAGGTTGTATTTTAAATAAAAGAGGAACACTTTAAAATGTCATGACATTTGACCAAATAATATGTCTATAGATAGATTTCAGGATGACACAAACTATATTATTTATTTTAAATGTAACAGTTTGGGCCACACTGTTTAAATTGAAGCTGTCTCTTTAAACATACATTTTTTGCTAGAATTAGGATAACACCTTAAACAAAGGGGGCGATTCAATTCAGTGCGAGTTGAATAGTGCCAGGCAGTTTGTCCCAGAGCTATACAATTCAGCGAGCTGTTTAGTCCGGCACTTACACGCTAAGTTGGAGAATGCCAGTTCTCACTACTTAACGCGAGTGTTTAGTCTCAAGAACAGGCATTCTCAGACCCGAGTGCCGGCCACGAGGCTGATAGCACTGCAATAAGCTGGAAAACAGGCATTCTCAGACCCAAGTGCCGGCCACGAGGCTGATAGCACTGCAATAAGCTGGAAAACAGGCATTCTCAGATCCGAGTGCCGGCCACGAGGCTGATAGCACTGCAATAAGCTAGAAAACAGGCATTCTCAGACCCGAGTGCCGGCCACGAGGCTGATAGCACTACAATAAGCTGGAAAACAGGCATTCTCAGACCCGAGTGCCGGCCACGAGGCTGATAGCACTGCAATAAGCTAGAAAACAGGCATTCTCAGACCCGAGTGCCGGCCATGAGGCTGATAGCACTGCAATAAGCTGGAAAATAGGCATTCTCAGACCCGAGTGCCGGCCACGAGGCTGATAGCACTACAATAAGCTGGAAAACAGGCATTCTCAGACCCGAGTGCCGGCCACGAGGCTGATAGCACTGCAATAAGCTGGAAAACAGCCTTGCAGCCGGCACTTTAGTCGGATTTCTCCTCGCACCCTCAGGAGGTTTCGAGAAGAAATCTTGTCGCCCTAACAGCGCGGTCAATTGAATAGCTCTGGGAGCTCCCTCTCGGTGCTATTCTACTCCTGCTGAATTGAATCTCCAAAGATTAACCTTTTTTAAAAAAAATCGTTCCCCACTATAAATTTTCTTTACAAAGTACATTGAGGTGATAGGCAAAAGAGTAGATTCAGCAGGAATTCTAGCCGTTTAAATAGAGACCAGACATGAGTGCTTTGTGGGAAAAGATACTAATATCAATTCTCAATTGTATGAGAATATCAAGCTACTGAAAAATGTGACGACATTTGAGCTGAATACACAAAGGACCAAGCAGCCATATTAGCCGAGATCTACCAATGCAAATTCAGATTACGGTGGCTTGAGTGGGTGGAAGATCATGGTACACAGGACTATAGCTGTCATCTTCCAACCACATTTTCACTAAAGCCTATCTTAAACTCCTCTCACTCACTTCTCATAACCACCTTGTCTCCTTCCCACTTCATGCCATTCCTGAGGAATGTAAGCTTTCTGGCAGGACCATTTTCCCACTTATTCTTTCCTTGACCTCTCTCTACAAACCAGTGCACCTTGTCTCGTCTCCATCAGTAACGCTGACCCTGTCTGCTGGGAAGCAGTCAGGAAGAAATCCCGACACCCGGCTTACCGATCGAAGGTAAGTCGGGTGCGGAATGCCGCGGGGGCGGGGATCGAGTTAGGGGATCCCGGGGGGGGGACTAAGGGTTAGGCAGGGAGGTTACGGTTAGGCTGGGGGGAAGGTTAGGGTTAGGCACCCCCCTGGGAGTCTTACAGTTAGGCTGCGGGGAAGGGGGGGTTAGGGTTAGACACTTGGGGGTAAGGGTTATGGTGTAAAAATAGGTTAGTTAATACTTACCTTTCTAGCTTTGGGATCTTCACCCCTGTTGGGCTACCGCTGTCGGGATTAGAACCGCCGTCCGTAAATCATACTGATTCCTGTCTGCTCACCCATACAATGGGTACAGGATCATTGAGAGCTGTTGTGCTTTCTCCTGCAACTCATTACTGCCTGCTGACTCCAGCTACAGTGAGAGTTGCTCTATTCTTTCCCTTGTAATGGTCATTCCCTAGTTATGGGTGGATTGCGATGTCTGCGATTTGTACTCACTGCTGCAGATTGTATTGATGCCTTTTTGTTACCAGTATATACACCTCTTGTATGGCGATGCATGCACCTTTGACACCTAACAAAGTTAATAATTTTAGTAATTGCTATTATTTATTTATACAGCATAAATCAAATTATGGATCACTGTACTGAGAATAATTATTCACAATAATATCTGCTCACGTGATGCTTACATTCTATAGTCCCTAAAACACACACACACACACCCCTCTATGGGTTAAATTTGTCAGAAGCCAATTCCCCTACAAGTATGTTTTTTTTATTGTGGTAGGAAACTAGAGCACCAGGAGGAAACCCATGCAAAAATGGGAAGAACATACAAACCCCACACCGGTAGGGCCCTGGTTGGAATAGAACCATATCACATCCGCTGTTTCCGACAGTAAATGTCAACTACTATGTAAAAGTAAATCTCATTGATTTTAGGACTCTCTGATATTGTCCCAGTTGTAGCTTCTAACATTATGTTGACATCACAATCATTTCCATATGAAGTTGCTATATATTACCATTAGCACAACACTTTCATATTATTCATCAGGAATGCCTCACTCCCTCCCTCTTTTTTCTTCACTATGTACCTGTGTGTGTGAAACAGGTTAGAAAAGTGGATTTAAAAATGCCTGTGTGACACCTCTTAAACCTGCATTAATATGTAAGTTTTACAGACAATAGTTTTGCGCTTTTAACCTTA
The DNA here is from genome assembly GCA_031769625.1 of Taudactylus pleione. NCBI lineage: Eukaryota > Metazoa > Chordata > Amphibia > Anura > Myobatrachidae > Taudactylus > Taudactylus pleione. Next base: position 61,836,561 of record JAUIMM010000200.1, on the reverse strand, counting down.
CAAATGAATTTCAGATCAAATTAACAATCTTTTTGCTCCTACACCTATAATTGGATATGGTAGAAAGAATAAGCAAGGTGACAGTTTTTGGAATAAAAATTACTTTATAAATTATTGCCCTAAAAATACATTTAGACTTACAACAAGTAAATCACAATATAAAAATGCATATAATACGTTAATATACTTTTACTGATGATCCACTTTAAAACTACCTATATGTCCCTTTGCATGAGACAAAATAAAACAATGGCCACTTGTATATCTCACTCCTACTAGAAGAATTAATCACTTTAAGAAACACCTCTCATGCACCAATTTCGGAATGTTTATGCAAGTTTTTGTTGGTTAGCTGCAGTAGTATAGCATAAAGTCACGAACTCTTTTCCACTATAAGGCTCCAAGTTGTATCCACATGTAAGACGCCTGTTTATCGTTGGTCACTCTTATGGGTCACAGTATTAGGAGACCCCAGGAGATGTACTCTCCACTGTGCAACTCCAGAGATTCCGGGGTTTCCAGCACAATACGAAAGTCCAGCAAAAAGAGTGACAGCACAGCGGCGTACAGCAATAAATGATCCACAGCTCTGGGTACGTACCTCTCGGCTTTGCAGTCCTGTCACTGCTAGCGAGCCCCGTATAGCTGCGGATCCCGCTGGTATAGATCCTTCCACTTAAGCCAGGCAGAAAAGATTGAGCGATGCAGCTTATATTAGACAGAGGCCAATCTCCGTCTTTTTAGACAATGTTCCTCCAAGATATTGGCCGTGGTAAGAGGATAATTGAAAGTAGATTTAGACTGGTCAGCCATCCATATAAATCTAGTATTATCAGCAAAAAAAGTCTCTGTCTCTGACGTGTTTCCACCTGGGAAGCTTTATCAAAGAGCATGCTCTTTAATAAAGCTTCCCAGGTGGATGCGACACACGTCAGAGACAGAGACAGAGACATCTTCTAGTAGGAGATATATCTACACAAATGGCCATTGTTTTATTTTGTCTCATGCAAAGGGACATATAGGTAGTTTTAAAGTGGATGATCAGTAAACGTATATTAACGCATTATATGCATTTTTATATTGTGATTTACTTGTTGTAAGTCTAAATGTATTTTTTAGGAAAATAATTTATAAAGTAATTTTTATTCCAAAAACTGGCACCTTGCTTATTCTTTCTACCATATCCAATTATAGGTGTAGGAGTAAAAAGATTGTTCATTTGATCTGAAATTCATTTGTAAGGTTAAGAGCGCAAAACTATTGTCTGTAAAATTTCATGTTCGTTTATTAGAGCTGGCACAAGCTCTTTTTTGTTTTGCTGCTAGTTGTTATATATTTTTTCAATCAATTAATTAGCACTTCCCCTTAGTTTTTTCCTTTAACATTAATATGTAAGTGCAGAACATTTCTGATCGCCATATAAATGGTTCTTAGCGTGTGGGCTGATCGTAAGCTGCCCTCTCCATTACTATGGCTTCCAATTGGTCCTCTTGCTTACCACTCCTGCCCACCCGTATCTCAGTCCCTCACCAGCAATGAGACAAACCATGGTACCAGGACAAAAATCTGCACGGGGTTGTGCTGAATATCGTTCCTTGGGTAATTTTACACATTACCTGGGAATGCATCTTTAAGTGACAAGTAGCTGAAGTTGAAAACAGCAGCCTCATGGTTTAAATTGTCTGAAAGATAACACTACTAAGTTTACACATATCCCTGTGTGTGGTTTTTATGGTTACAACCGTCTTCTTACAAAAGGTCATATGACCAGCTTCAGTTCCAGGAATGCTATTTTGCCTTCTCATAGGTCTGCTCAGTAAACCAGGAAAAACATGCTTTGAAAGTAAAATTCTACTACAATAGGCTTATCTCTAGAAACAGTTCATACTTTTGCTGACAGCAGTTGTGTGACTCAGGCATAGAAAAATAAGAAAACACATTTGCCTTTTTTTGTTATTGCTTTTAGCTTAATGGCTTAAATATATTTGAAAGGTTCCTGGACTGCACACCCTGAATATATATACTGGGAGGTGCTACCTGATGAGACTAATTGCTGGCACAGAAACAGACAAATCTCAGGTGCACAACTCCAAATTACTGATAATATATAAATGCAATAACATTTTGCAATCAATAGAGGTTTTAAGCATAATCATGGCCAATGTTATGGGCCTACCCACCATATCCAGGTAACCTCTTTAGGGTAGGTCCCTAACATACTAGGATTCAAATCCAGAGCGCAGGACACCCCCAAACTAGCCCAGCTAAGCAACCCCAGGGCACCGCCATAGTAAGAAAAGTGCAGTGTAAAAACGATAGTTAGGAGCAGCCACAGCTGCATATAAAGAATGAAAATAAAAAAGTGAAGAACGTGTATAATATATGTCAGTTTTAATGTTGCTATTACGGCGGGTATCCACTTGCCGATTAAAATGAGCGATTGAACAAGAACTATATTGTTATCATTCAATCGCTCATTAATCGTGCACAAATCGGGCATAAAAATGTTGCAAACGACCAGTGATGCGCGCTCCCGCTGGTCGTTTCCAACATCAATCATCGCCTGAGCATGCTGGTCGATCTGCCGATAACAACAGATTAACCATGTTTGGGGATGAGGGAGGGTGCCTACACTGAACGTAGGCACTGCAGGGGAAGAGGAACGACTGTACGATTACAATGTTGGAATCGTACGGTTGTTCCACTATCTGCTAGTGGATACGCACCTTTAGTAAGCAGTCTCCCACTATTTCCAACTCATCATGGTAATCTGCCAGATACAGAGAGCCTTGAAAGCTTTCAATGATTTTGAATATATGTTTAGCCATTAAAAAGGGATTCATCCTTAAATGATTGTTTTATTGGCATACATATCCCACTCTTTCAGCCTCATGGGATGCAAAACAGAAAACTGGTGGTAGTTGCAATGTCAGTTTAGTACATAAACACAAATGGATAAGGCGTTCCCAGCTTAAAGAGTGTATTTTATTAGCACACATGCATATAAACATTCTGCAATGACCACATAGTTATCTCTGCTGACACAATCATGAACAGGTATGATTAAAAATGGGGCTTTCATCTTATGACAAGTTGATTTATTTTGTTTTATATATGTTCTCCTGCCGTTTTACTAGATACAGAGCTGTCTCTCTTTGGTTTCCTACTGTGATTTTCACGAAGGCCTTCATATCATCTATGCAGAGTTCTTTTAGTTTTGCTGCCCTTGGACATGAAAAGCTCAATGCAGTTCTGAGTTATATCCAAGGGCACAGACTGGAGATAGACAGATAAAGCAGTGTTTGTAGTGCAAGTGACAGGGGTGAGATTGTACAAAGCAATTAAGTTAAGGAAATCTCCTTTTAAAGAAATTTCCCATAATTAATTTACTATGCTAGAAATGCCATTACAACAAACTAATAATTTATATAGTAAATAACATTTATACATCATTGATTCCTTCTGTACAAGTAATGATTACTGTTTAGAGGATTACACAGTGTAACCAACCAGCTCTTTCGTGAATAGGCATGCGTTAAATTATTATTGTCGACAAGCGATATATCTGTAGCAGAATGGCGGGTGTATACACCCGGTATGTGTCTGTGAACGTTGTCATTCAGAGACATACCAGGTCGGCCCTGCAGCACAGCCAATGCATCTTGCAGGTATAGTTGCACGTCTGGCTGTATGCACGGGCAACCCACCGACCGCCTGAACACTCGCAGCATGGGACCGCCGACACGGAGATGGATGGGCATTTTTAAATGCCCGCCCAGCTGTGATGTCAGCACAGACATCGAGCGGCCGATTGGATAGTGTGTATCGATTTCCAATCAGCCACTCTGACGGCAATCCGTCATCACAGTGTGTACCTGGCTTAAGGAATGTTTCCAGGTCCTTGTTGAATCCTTGCCATGAAAAATATATAATATATATTGTTAGTAGCTCATACAATGAAGTACTACAACTAGGCTATATTTCTTACTATCACCATTGATAACATTATATACAGTTTTCGATAATAAAATGTACTCAATATTTACACCCCATTATCTCACAATTTCATGAAAACCACAGTCTTTATCTTGGAATACAATAGTCTACCACTAAAAGCTGACCCTGGAAAGCTTGTCTACCATAGTCTAGTATTCAAATCTGACCCCAGAAAATTGGCCTACAATAGTCTAGGATTAAAATCTGACCCCGGAAAGCTTGCCTACAACAGTCTAGCATTAGAAGCGCACCCTGGAAAGCTGGCCTACAATAGTCTAGCATTAAAAGCTAAATGAATATGCCCCTAAGCTGAGCCCGGAAAGCTGGCCTGATAGATAAAACAACAGATGTGCTCGATTTGACCATATACGGGATGGGTCAAGTTGCAACTTTCAGAAATCAGACCAAATAACTAAACATGGATGCAGCCAATAACCAAAAGCACAATGCAATCATCAGTGAAGTGGATTTTTCAGCGTGATCCAAAAGGAAGAAAATAAAGATACATAATTCATTCAGACGATATTGGAGACTTAAATGCTCAGTGCATACCCAGCTTAACAACTTTGCAACATTTGAAGGTCCAAACTGTAAAGCGGATAATGAGGTGCGATAAATGGGGAGAAGCAGCCACTCAACTCTGCTTATTAATTATATAACAATTCACATAGTTGCGTCCATAACAGACAGCTTTGGTCATTTAGCACTTGGCTTTATTGCAGTTGAATGATGAGCGCAAAATTGTGAAAAATGGTCATTACCTCCAGTCCCGATTGACATCTAAATATTACCATTCAGACGATGCTCATGATTAGAAGTTATTCAGTTTATGATGCTGAAATATGGGGTCAATTAGGTTAGAAGCTGCCCATATGGACTTTACAATTTCTATATATTTTTCCATTGCTGAGAAGACAAAACACATTGTTAACTAGATCAATGGGTATTTAAATTTTACAACTGGAAGGAACAGGTCATGGTTATAAAAATTTAAACCTCAAAACACTATCTTCTAGTGTAGAAAGGGCAAATTTGTGAGCATAGTCTTGTATGTCACTCATTTATATACAAATACATACATGCACATAAATACATATTATAAGTATAGAAAAAAATAGAATGTACATATTTCAGCAGGTATTAAAAACTATTTGAATCTTAAAATCAGGCCTGGTTTACCAACTGAATCCACACAAGAAAGGACCCGCTGACTATATGCAAATGTGTCATGGGAACAGAGCTCTTTCCCACAGAAAACCCCTGCACACATCAAATTCCAATCATGTTCCCATTGCCAAGTTCAGATCATCTTTCATTTGTTTTACTGCAAAAGAAAACTGCAATATTCTCCCTTTCCAAAGCAAAGCGCTCAACTCTCCTAGTGTCCTGCAGGCATATTTTATGGGAAAATGGTTTGCACTGCGCAAGAAAATAAGCCTTCCTGAAAATTGTTATGTTCATGGAGGTAAGAATAAGGTTTCTCTTATGTTAAACCAAGATCTCAGCTAGGCCACAAGAAGTTTATTACTAAATTATGTATAGACCAAAAAACATTCATACATAAATGCAGCCTTTCCCCACATTCAAAGAACATGACCATTTTGTGAGTCTAATCGATATCCATAAGGAAGAAACCCACTATTCACTAGGAACTAGTGACACTGCTGAAGTTTTATTATCAGACAGCATAATGGCTCCCTCCACCATATACATGCAACAGGTACACACATACAAATAAAACCTCAAATACAAGCAGACTTTATCAGGGCGCATCAACTCTGGCTCCCCATTGCAATCAATACGTAATGCGTTGAGATTTTCACTTTGAGGAAACAGAACAGATAATTTGTGACTCCATCATATATATTAATTCACCTGTGCATGATTAAAGCAATCCTCAAATCATATCACTTATCACTCAGGGCACAAAATACACATTTCTTTATTATAAAGGACAAAGGGACATATTCAATTAGCCGAAAAAGTTTCGCCAATGACGTCATTTCACCAGGCGAAAACGTATCCCCGTATTCAATTCCAAAGACTTTTCGCCTACAAAGAAAGTCAATGCATTGGTATAGGCGAAAAAGATTCGCCTATGAGATCAGGCGGAAAAAAGTGCAGAATTGCGGTTTTGGGGCGCAAAGGTGGGGAAACCACCCTGCACCCTTGGGAGAGGCCCCTAAAGGTTACCTGCGTCAACAAAAAAATTATTTATTTTAAAGAACACCCCCCAAAAAATTACATTGAAAAAGGGGGCGAAAAAAACAAAAATAAAGTTGGTGTACAAACTTAAAAACCAGCAAAATAAGCTTTTGGGGGGTCTGCAAGTATGGCAGAGGTGTTTTTTTTGATTGCAGGTGCGTGCTGAAGGTGCGTTTTTCAAAACTTCACTTTTGCAATTTTTCACCATGCTTGCACCCATTTTCATGTACCGCAAATTTGCTGGAACTAGTTATTTTCTCGAGAAAAAACCTCCAAAATGCTGTTCTTCACCACTTGTGCAAAGACACTAATTAGCAGCTATTAGAGCATTTAAGTACCCCAAATAACTTCAGCAGGGCTATTTGGGGGCATCTACTTTAATCCCCAATGTTGGGACAGCTTTTGGGGGGTGTCAGGCTGATTTCCCCAAATCTGACAGCACTTTTCACCTGTGAGTTTCGCCGGGACTCGTTTTCGTGTCCTTTGGAATTGAATAGGGCGAATAGTAGGGCCACGCACGAAAAGTTTTCGCCTCCAAAACACGCAAAGACGGCAGGCGAAACCTTTCTGATTTTTCGCGTCTAATTGAATGCGCCCCAAAGTATTTTAGTGACTCCAAGTAATAAAATAAAAACTCCTTATTCCTGCATGCAGGCTGCAACTGCTCTCCCCTCTCCCTCCTGTAGTCAATTTTCCCTCTTCCCAGAGTAGGGTGTTAAAGTAGCTTCTTCATCAAGGCAGCTTGTGGCAAAGGTAAATTTATTTAAAGGGTCACGCCATAAAATTGTGCGCACAGACGTGGACCATGTACAATAAGATCATGCTGCACAATGTCACTAATTGACTGTGAGCAGGGGCTCTCCAGCCCGTCTGTGTTTATAACCTTCACAGCCCCTCCACTAGCAGGCACATATATAGGAGGTAAAACGCAATAAAGGATGGAAGATTAGTTAAATGAGAAGGAGGAGGGACTATAAAATGTACATTAAATGGAGACTAAAGGGGTAAATTTACTAAAGTGAGTTTTTTAGAAGTGGAGATGTTGCCCATAGCAACAAATCAGGTTCTACTTAACAATTTAACTAGCACCTTCTAGAAGATAATAGATAGAATCTGATTGGTTGCTATGTGCAACATCTGCACTGATTGAAACTCTCACTTTAGTAAATTTACTCCTAAGAATGAGAGTCTGACTAGCAAACATATTAGCAATCAAAATGTAAACAAATTGTGACATAACAGATGTTGCCCCCCAAAAATATGTCATTGCCTTTTGATAAGGTGGGACTACTTGAGGTCCAGAACTGCGAAATTTAGTCTACTATAAAAATAATACTAATAGTATTCAAATACACATACATGTCACCCTACCTTAGGTGATGGGAACCCGATACACTTAAAGGACTGTATGTTTTACTCACGAACCTTTTCTTAAATATAAAGTAAAAACAGCCCCACACACTACCACCAACTCACTTGTCCCACAATGCTTCACATGGCAGACATTCTGTTGGACTGAAAATGCTAGCTCCTGCATCCAACATCTATTACAAAGCGATCTTCATTTTTCTCAGCATCACGCAAACACCCACGTCACTAAGACAACCCTCCTCAAATCGGGAGTATCAGTGACTAACCGCAACTAAACCAGCGTGCCCAAATATTCTTGCATATTATGCTGGGCTTACACTGCCAGGAAAAATGCTTGCCAAATAAAGACACATTTTATCTGACAGCCTGAATCCCAGCAGATATCATGGCCATACACAAATATTTCACTGTCTATGGACATGATATCTGCTTTTTTCCCTTAAGAAGAAGACATTTCTTTGTTCCTCCCCTATGCAGGTAAAGGGGAAATGTTGGGCAGTACATACACTGTCAGATGCAGCTGACATAAGATCAGGTCAATAATCAACATGCCCGACCAATCAGCGATCAGTCGAGCATGTTGGAAGATTTTTCATGCCCGACATTCGCTGATCGGTTGCGACCATAAACTATGCAATTATCGACTCTATCCACCTATAATCGGTGGATCTGGATGATGATTTCAAAATGTATGCCCAGCTTTAGTCAGGAATCAGAATTTCAGCTTCAGACGATGTAGGAAAGAGGAAGATCACATGGTGCCAACTTCCCTGCAATCTCTCCACCTACCTGTCCTCCATCGTGTAGTCAATGCAGTTCTTGTGGAAACAATGTTCTGCATATGTTATTCAGTAGCAATAGATGAAGGCTGCAGGTGCATCCTTACCAGGCTGCTGGAATTTTTAGGTAGGATGGTAAGCAATCATTGCTAGTGGATAGTGGTTGTGTGACAGTAGCTTATTATGAGACAACCTGCTCCCTTACAAGTATAACCTATTTAATGATAACCTTAAGATATAATTAAAGATCACTTTCAAGGCAAAACTAATGTTGATACATAAAGCAGACAAGAACCAAAGTTCTTGTGACCACTATACACCCAAAACTAATTACACGAAAACAGAGGCATTACCAATTCATATCCTGAACTCTGAGAAACACTTTCAGACCAAAATCACCAAAATTAATTGGAAGTCTACATTAAATATTGGGGTAGTAACATTACAAGTAATTATACCCTGCAATACAAGGAGGAGAACTTCTGATCTCTCTCTGCCACTATCAAAACACATTTGTATGAATGGGGCAGCACATAAGCTCACAGTTCTGAAGGATGGGGGGGATTAGGAGGAGTCATTTAGCAGGAAATGTACTATTTTTCTTGTATGACAAATACTAAAAATAATAAATCTATAAATTTATCTAGCTGGATAAAGATCCTAGATTAATATTTTCAATTTTAATTAGGAGTCCCAATAAAGGAATTACT